>NIUQ01000039.1:0-101335 GCA_002796945.1 Plectus sambesii
TTGTTGAAGATGGCGTCTTCATCGGCGGCGACGGAAAGCGGAAAAATGGATGTGGAAGAGTCGAACAAGGTGGTGGCTGCTTCGGGCACGCAGACATCGGTGGCGGTGTCGGTGCACCCCCTGGTGATCATGAATGTGTCGGAACACTGGACGCGGATGCGCGCGCAGAACAACAACACGGCCATGCAGGTGTTCGGCGCGCTGCTCGGCAAGCAGCACGGCCGCAATCTGGAGCTCATGAACTCGTTCGAAGTGCGCTGGGACATCGTCGCCGGCCACGCGGTACTCGACCTGGAGTTCTTCCACACTCGCGAGGCGCAATGTTGGTGTATTCGGCTTTAGGCGGGGTTTTTTTGACGCAAACTGTTTGCAGACAAGGAGGTGTTCACGGAGTTGGACTTTCTGGGTTGGTACACGACTGGGGACGAAGGACCGACGTCGGCGGACGTGGCGATGCACCGCCAGATTTGCGAGCTGAACGAAAGTCCCGTACTGCTGAAACTGAACCCTGCCGTTCGTACGAGCGAAAAGGTGCGTTTGCGAGTGGTGGGGTTGTTTGGCAATTGGCCAGTCTTCAGCTACCGCTGGAAGTTTACGAGTCGGTCATCGACATGGTGCGTGGCGAGGCCTTTCTGCAGTTCGTCGCCCTGCCGTGGACGCTCGCCACCGAAGAAGCCGAGCGTATTGGTGTCGATCACGTCGCGCGAATTTCCGCCGCCAACACCGGCACAGAATCTGCGGGTTCGTTCATTTTCTTTCAGCGTCTTTTTTGTCAAATGCAATTGCTTTCTCGAGTATCAGTTTGAAGATGTCCTATTTACTCATAAATATTGTGTGCTTCAATTTAAGTAATAATAATAATAATTTTAAAAATATCGAATGTAAAAATTTTGCGCTTTGGTAGAATTAAGTAATTAAGCGATTATGATGTGTGTTTAATTAGGCGCAAATTCCTTCAATGACTGTTCCTATGTGCATTTAGCGACAAAGCAACTGCTGGCACAGCATGGCGCGGTGAAGATGCTTCACGGTCGGCTGCAACTCTTGGTCGAATACCTGAAGGCGGTAGAAGCTGGCACTTTGCCGAGAAACGAAGAGGTATTTCGCGATGTGGCGACGCTCTGCCATCGATTGCCAGTTATGGACGGCGATCGCTTCAAAGACGAGTTCCAGAATGTTTGTTCATTCATACTGTATTCTCGAGCTGTTTCATACATTTTTCTGCGATTTCAGCAGTGCAGCGACATTAAATTGACCGCCTACTTGGGCTCGCTCACAAAAATATGCGGTTCTGTCAATCAGGTAACTTTGGCGAGTTGTTGCCAGATAAATGAGAGAATTTTGCAGCTGGTTGGAAAGTTGAACGTGCTGGCAGATAGACAGGGTACGGGTGGTGTACGTCGCGGTCGTGGACTCTTGCTGTGATCTGTGACTCGCAGTTTTTTGCTGTAGCTTCATAATTGTTTGACTTTATTGTATTTGTTTTGTGCTCGCATCTTTACGGTCTCTATTGTCTTCGCGATTGATTGAAACTTTTTATGGCATAAAATCTTGGCTTCATAACAATGGTTTTCCTAGACTTTTAGCTCTTGGTCCACTTCCTTTCTCAAGCTACTGAGACTTATCGCGACTACTTTAAGGAATTACATTGTAATATACTTTGCTTTCCGACGCCAAATATGCACTCTTCGCAATGGCTATGCCGCTGCCAACGGCTGACGACCACCAGTTGTCGCAGCATTTCAAACACTTGGCTAACAGCCAGCTTCAACGGTACTTCCCCCAAGTTGCAGGGACGTAGCGTGGTTAGCCTCTTTGGTTCGCATTTTTACTAAGTGTCCAATAAAATGCGCGACTCTAGGGCTTATTTGGCAATGAAATGCTCAAAGATCCGTCCGGATTCAAATCGCTCAATGAGAAGGTTCGAAGGACTTCTGCGCAAATGGTGCAAAATATTCTAACGCCGTCGGCATCGAGAACCGACACGACAGTCAAGCTCTTTGACGATCTTTCCAATGAAATTTGCTGCGCTGCTGATGTTGTAAGTATATCTTTATGTCAAAAATATCTTATTCAAGATAAAACAAGAGTACTTTTAAAAGAAATTTATACATTTCTCCGCGTGGTCGAATTCTATTCGCAGTTTCGAACTATCGCCATTGTGTTGCTTGAAATTCGGTCTTATTCTTCAGTTGGTCGTTTACTGTTCATACTTGACCGAATTTCGAATTTAACGATTTATGACCCCACAAATCATGAAAGAAACTAATCGTATTTCATATTGATAAGTGGACTGAAATTTTAATTGAAAGATAAGGGTATTCGAAAACAGAAATGCGCTCCTAGTTTGCTATCTAAGTTGAATTATATATCTGATTGTAAATTTTCAGGCAGAGTGCATTAGATCTGTCCACCCCGATCCAAAGTTTGCCCAAGCGGCGGAAGAGAGCATGATTGATTTTACTGAGCTCGTCGAAAGGTAAGATATTGATTTACTATTGAATAAGCCAATTAGTTATATTTTAGTTTGAACACAAAAAGAGAATTGTATGACGCTGTAAAAATGTCGCTGACTACTGAAAAGTCGAAATTGAGTGATATGGATCGCCGTGTGATAGATATGTTCCTAGCGGATTTTGCAATGTCAGGCGTTCATCTGCCTTCGGATCAGGTAAGATATTTCAACCGTAATAACATGATTCGTCACTCGCTATCTGTAGCAAAAGGGGTAGTATGCGAAATATCTCAATTTTGGACGTTTAGGCTTAGGCTTAGGCTTAGGCTTAGGAATAAGGGTAGGAGGAGAGAGCAGCTATGTGGGGACGCTTTTCCTTCTCATGGCAGAGATGAAACTCATCTCTTCTGCGAGCGACGTATCACATGCATCCCTCTATAATAAATATACCTATATGTACCAGTTCCCCTTCAATAAAGTAACTTTTAAATTCCAAGGAAAAGGAGTCCCTTCCATACTGATTTGATTTGAAAACGTCATTTGTAAATTAAGAAATAACCTCTTTAATATATTTTTATTAAAGTGAAAAAATAATAATTGAAAATGATTTCAGCGCCAGCGATTCGTCGATTTGAGTGGTGAAATTTTCGAGGCAGGATCGGCCTTCGCAAGGAACGCTTACAACCCAGTGCGACTTTCATTCGTAGAAATGAAAGCGCTGGGCGCGAGAGACCGTCATCTTTCGTATCCCATGCACAACGCCGACTGCTCTGACATTAGACATCTTGCTCACAACTTGTACTATGCACATTCAAATGATCAGGTTGGTTCTTTTGTCGATGACATGGACTGACGCAAAATAACGAGGCGGTTTTAAGGAAAAGCTGTTGAGGCGGTTGATCGAATGTCGTCACGAGTTGGCGCAGCTCACCGGCTATGCATCGTACGCGGATAGAGCGCAGTTGTTTTCGCTGCTCGGATCGGCCGACGAAGTTGAACAGTTTCTCGTTGGAGTTATCGAGGTATCGTCTGGCAACTGTGCTGATTAAGCGGACTGTTTCTTTTTGAGGAGCTGAGACCGCAAGCCGAATCGGACTTACTCCTCCTGTTGGACTTGAAGCAAAAGATTGGCGACGTGCGCGGCGAGTCGGGAGATACCGTCGGCGAATGGGACATTTCTTACCTATCTAGCGTGTACCGACAAACGAAATTCGGCAGGCATTCCGAGATCGATCGCTTTTTCACTCTCGGTGCCCTAATGGAAGGGTTTGGTCAATTGGTCGGACAGCTGTACGGCGTGCGCCTCGAGCTTGACACCGCTGCGCCCGGTGAACTCTGGTCCGACACCGTGCAGAAACTGGTCAGTTTTACTGTCGATCAATTTCATGCGTTCGTTGACAGTAAATTGCGGCATGATACAGACTGCGTACCAAGGCGACGCTCTGCTGGGTCATATCTACTGCGATTTCGTTTCGAGACCATCGAAGACGGGCGGCGACTGCCACTTCACAGTGCGCTGCTTCAAAATGTTGTCAGAGGAGAAGTCGCAGACGCCGATTGTCGTCGTCTCCCTGTCACTTCCATCCGGCAGTCCAGTGTATTTGTCGCCGAATCAGGGCGAGACGCTCTTCCACGAAATGGGCCATGCCCTTCACTCTATGCTTGGTCGCACCAAGTATCAGCATGTCGCTGGCAAGTTTCACCATCCTTTCATTATAGGGCAACTCTTATCCCGTTGAGCTGAAAAGAATGTACCGTATATTGTTTTCAGCTACATATGACAAGCTGACTGCCAATTAAATCTATTTATATTGTAATTAATTTAGCGCTGAACAGCGTGTGATAAGTAGCTGAAAAAGATATATTTATTGCCTTTAGCTTGATGTGGCCAGAGTGCCTCTTTAATCATTTATAAACTTACATATTTTGTTTTAGGTACTCGCTGCAGCACTGACATGGCCGAAATTCCATCCAATTTAATGGAGTACTTCTTCAACGATAGCAGAGTATGTGAATGTCAACTTTTTAGTCTATCCACTGGCCTTCATGAGCTAACTAAAGAACTAAATTATGGTCTCACCACGAAAGAATAGGACAAATATGCATGTATTTATTGCTTTCACTTACCGTTTTAGCACGAAATTTTGACTTCATTAAACAGCTCAACCTGCAATTAGAGTGTATCATTGTTGAATTTTCGTTACTGAACACAGTATTTTGCATATGTGCATATTCGCTAGTGTATTAAATGAGCTATTGCAGGTATTACGCACTGTTGCGTTGGATAAGGATAGTGGGGAGGCGCTTTCGTCGGACCAGGCGAAGCAGTTGATCGCGGCTCGTTCGGCGCTGAGCGCTCTGGAGACGGTGCAGCAGGCTGTGCACGCCCTGTTCGACCTGCGCGTTCACGGTTGCACCGCTGATGCTGTTTGTCGAGGAGAAATTACCACCACGGAGCTCTATAACGACATTGCGCAGTTCGCATTACCGAACGTTATTCGTCACCCTCGATCCGCTTGGCAACACAGGTAATTTTAGCAGTGATTTTCATCCGTCGACGATGAACGAGTCGGGGTGTAGTCGAATTTGAGTATAAGAGAGGCTTGTTGTAGCGGGGAGCGGATCTTGTAACCATGTTGTTCTTCTATTTGCTACCATGTTACTCCAAAGAAGTGCACATATTCGCAACGAATTCGTTGAAGTGTAACTGAGACAGTGCAAGAAATTGAATGTGATGCCTGGAAAGTTATCATCATGCCATGTGCGTAATTTCAGATTTAGTCATTTGGTGCCTTATGGTGCTCGCTACTATTCGTATCTCGTCGCGCGGGCTTCTGCTTCACTAATTTGGAATTCGCAATTCAAGGCGAATCCATTTTCGAGGTTCGTTTAATTCTTTGGATTACAGTTGCAGCGAAATGTCGGTCGTTTCAGATCTGCCGGCGATCGCTGGGCTGCAGTGCAGTCATACGGCGGAGAACTTCCATCCGGCCAACTTCTTGCAAAGATGCTCGGTTAGTTGCTGCTTAACCATTATATTGTGAAGTGTTGTTGTGTGCACAAAGCAAACCTTATATTTTGTACGCGCAGCAGACTTCGGGCCAGTTTCATATCGCGTATCTTTAGTTTAAGGCGTACTCAGATGACTTACTTTAGAATTCAATCTTAAATATACGATTGAAACTGCACTTTTCTGCGCGTAATATAAGCGTATAAAGAGGCCTTTAGTAACTATGATCAGTTTTCATTATAGGTTTTACGCCGACTGCCGACGATCTTGTTACTGCATTGAAGCGTGAAATTGAAGACAGCTCGGAAAAGACGCAATAACTACATGTGTTTGAAAGCTCGCGCTTGCTGTTCAGACAGTGCCTTTCAGCTCGTTTCCTTGTTGGTAGTTTGCAACTTTTCAGTTGATCAAGAGCCGAATTTGCAAGACTGTTTTTTACACGAAACGCGAAATATTAATAAATAACGCAACTATGCACAGCAAATAACATCACATTTATTACATGGGCGCTGGCGGTGCTGCACCCTCCAGCAATGACTTTCTTCTTTCTGTGTCTTTGGCGATATTTCGCTGCAGTTTCACGAGCCGTTCCTGTACAGAAGTAAAAATGAAATGTCATTTCATGCACCGAACGCTACGAAAGCTCGCGTGCTATTTTACAACTGGCTCTTTGCTACAAACCGCTTCCCTTCAAACAAGCACCTCAAAGCTGCATTGCAATTTCTCAAAACCAGAATATTATGATTTCAATAAATATATGAGAAATTTGATATTATTATTTAGTTTACGACAAAAATCTCGCATTCATGAATTATGTCAACGACTTGAGCAGAACAAAGTTTGAATAGTGTTACCTGCGCATTCTGAAGAATACTGCTGACAACGGCGACACGCTTGCGTGAGTCTTGCAACTTTCGCACATATCCTTCGAGATCGTAGGGGGCTTGATAGTTGTCAGAAATGTTCCGCAAGTCTACAAAATATAACAGTCTGTTTTCATTCATTCGATGACATTTATCTCGTTCGACAACTTCGCTCGGGTCCGAATGTTGACTGTTGCTTATTCGCGAGTAAGCATAGGATTAGGAATGGTTCGTTTCAGCGGTGGGCTTTCGGGGGTGGAGGAATGTATTTATTCCCCCACACACAGGTTCGTAGCTTAAACACTCTGAGTCTACGGGGTTCCAAAAAACTTTCGCCGCGAAACGGCAATGTTTGTTAGGTAAGCACTCGACAAAATGCGGATATCACCTCGCCGGGAGGAGGTACACGCTCCCCAAGCGTCGGTCGGTGCTCACTTTGACTTATTTTATTGCTTTCACTCTTTGAAATCGATCAGTCCGATAGTAATATTCGATGTCGAGTTCTGCGAGTGATCGTTATAAAGCCCACGAAAGGAGAAGCAGCAAGAAAAGGCAACCTTCAGCAAGTCTGTCGATTTGTTGCCTGAGTTGAATCTGGCTGCTTCGAGTCGTGCGAATGCGCGAGTCGAGCTCTGTGACAACTGGACGAAGCAGCGACATCAGCCCTTCGGCGAAATGAGCGCGACCGCTTCCCAACGACGACGCTCCTTCTGCGGCGCTCCGTTCCGCGCCAGCATCGCCTTCAGGACTAGCTTCTGCTCCTCCTTCCACTGTCGAAGGCATCTCACAGTTATTTAGCTTTCCTTGCACTCAGAGTGCTTTGTTCCTTCACAAGCACAGCGGCTCTTGCGAGCGCTTGCGAATTTGCAAATTGATACCGTATTCCAGTGACTTTTCGCTGCTGGTCCCAAAATGCTTTGTTGTTAATGTCTTATTTATTCTTGTTTCCGACGTTACGCGTTTTCGATTAATCAATGTTTTGGAGGCGTTTTTCGAAATGGAGCTGGTTGTAATGAATCACTCTGATCACGATCAGTGATTATTGCTGCCTGACCACGAAAACGGTCGTGGTTCATACAACGTTTAAATTTCTGACTTTCTGAAGTGCTTGTCTGTGTTGCTTCAAATTTCTAACTAGTCAAAGCAACTACAGACAACAGAGGCCAGTTAAACTTTTGTGAGTTAAATTGTAATAGTTAGGACATAGTGCTAGCATCAGCGATACTTCCGACGTAAATTCTTATAAACCTACCATTCTATTCATGTCTTTCGCCGTACTTCCTCCCTCGTGCATTACAATACGTCGCTTTGCGTTCCGTTTTGTCAACTTGCCAGTAATTATGTAAGCCTTGCGTTTGAATCGATTGCAAAGATGACGAAATTGGGTGCTAGGTGACGAAATGCTTACATAAGTGACGAAGTAGGATAAAGGATTAGTGTATTTATCGCCATATGTCATATAGTGTCGTCTTCCCACGCGCGAGAATAGATATTTCAACCAATTAAAGCGTTGTCATAGCAATCGTCGCGATTATTTGATTCATTTTTGCAGAAGCATGACCTTGCTCGACTCTGCTGCCAGATACGGCTAAGCGATCTTCTGACGCAAACGAGCGCAAGGTTCGTTGTCTGATTATACTTGCCTTTGTTGGATCGCGATGCGACAGTTTTACCATTTAAATGAGAGCTATTTTCTGTGCATAATTTTGCAAACTATTATTAGTTAAAGGTTATTGGGAAGTACGTAGTTTTATCTGGATTGACGCTCTGCGAAAAAGTGCAATAGACTGGTGCCAACTGGCGCAGAATCCCAAAACCCCAAAACTGGTCCAGAAATTCAAAATAAAGGCATCCTTGTGTTGTAATTCTTGCGCAGGCGTCCCTACGTGCGTGGCCTCCGTAAATGCGCGACCTCCGATCCAAAATATGTTGATGATTACGTATCCGAGTGGATCTAACTGTTGTCGCGTGCTGAATCGATCGTTGATGATATCTGTGGTATAAGTAACGCATTCACTCGCAGCGATTTCTCTCTGTTGTAAAATTGATCGATATTCCAGTTACAGTTGTAGTTAGTAATTGATGTACTTACTGGCGAAATCATTGCCTTCAAAGTTTGCGCAACTTTTGATGTTTGACCAGTGTGTTCTCGCGTTCCATGTTTACCAAGCGCCATGTTCAAAGGGCAATGACGTGATATTTCGTCTAACTCTCTCACGAAAGCTATACCGAGCGCTGGTATATGTCTTAGTCAGTCTCTATGAGTGGCGTTGAGTGGGTAAGAAGAGAATGTGTTTAGGGCGCAGCGTAGGAAGATGCAGGCGGAAGTGGTTTTGGCAGAGTGCAACTGATGGTCGCGAAAGGATGAGAATGGGGAGGGGGATGTAAAGTGACGCACGTCGAGCGTTTAGCAGGGCACGCGGCGGTGACGTCGGTCGCGCGTTCAGCAATTGTGCTCTCGTCTGACATGCTTGCTTTGTTGAGATGTTGAGATGATAATGTTGATACTGTTTCAGCAGTTAACATGGCGGCCAAGACGTCCATCGACTTCTGCGTGTGCGTGCAGACGCGATCGTGGGAGAGCGTGTATGTCGTGGGAAATACTGTTGAACTCGGCTCTTGGGAGGCCGTGAATGCGCTGCCTTTGATGCGTCGTGCCGACGATCCGTAAGTCTTTCGCGAATATTTAATAAGCTCGACGAATGCTGAATACATTCATTGCATTGTCTTGCAGAGATATTTGGGTCGGACATGCCGATGTGACTTTGAACTCCGAGCTTCGCTATCGATATTTCACGTGCCACTTTCTCGACCCCTGCAAAGATTCGGCGGTGAACACCAAGGAAATGATCATCACGCGATGGGAGGCGATTAGACAACCGCGCAGTATCCTTCCGCACATCGAATCTCGCCAAGGAGTGTACTCGCGAAAGACCCCGGACACTTTTGGCAGCTACGGTATTTGGAAGATAGCCGTTCGTTCGGCTGACAGGACTGTTTGATGCGCTAATTCAGCTGGCCGGACTCTGATCAATGACGGATGGCTGATGAGCGCATTGCAAGTGGAAATTCGCCTGAAACTTCACGGCGAGGCGCTCAAGTTCTACAAGGCGCGCCATCAGCAGCGAGTGTACAAAATAAAAGTCACTCCTTTCGACCTGCGTATCAAGGAGGTCCGTTCGCTTAGTGCCTCCCACCCCATTCGTACTTTGCTTGTCTGAACGAGGAATTACTGTCCCGCACCTTCTTGTACGTTCGAATTTCGAAATGGTACATTTCGCGACATTCTCACACCGCTCCCGCATCCGTTACAGGTGTTCAACTACGACCAGCAGTCGGACAAGACTGCTGCAAGTGGTGGTGGTGGTTTCCATTTGCCGGACTGGCGTGCGCTCACCCTCTTCAGCACATCTGTAATTTGTCCTCGACTCTGTCACACTCCTGCAGAATAGGGGCCAAAATCGGTCGTTTCGATGCGAGCAAGCGTGAATCAATGCAAAATCATAGCGCTGAGTGATTTTGGGACCGTATTCTGCAGAAGTGCCGACTCTGTTTTGCACGGTGTTGTCGCTGTCCTGTGCTTTGAACCGTTGTCGTAGTCTCGGCCAGCGTTAAGTTAACCGCTTTGGCTATTTCCATCGCTCGGCCTGTCGAGTGGTTTGTGTGAATGATTGAAGAGGGGCGCCGGGGCGGAAGTAAGCTGCGGCTGCCGAAGCATTACTCTTCTTCTTAGCACGCGCCTGCTGCTCATTTTGCATAAAATCGCTTGGCTTTTAATCGCTTTGTTTGATTCGTGAAAGTAACTTTGAGAGTGGACGGGAGAAGCCGTATGAGTGCAGCGGGAGTAAATAGAGCACAGGCATTATTGCGGTTTTTATTGGCTCGCGTGTGTTCTCTCTACTTTGCACGCTAAGCGAACCCAAGTGTAGAAGCGGCAAGGGGCTTAGCGCGAGTTTTGACTGCATCGCGCGTTGCTGCACATTTCCGGGTTCTCCCTGAATACATCATTTCCACTTTGATAAGCACGCTTTGCAAATCAAAGAGAACTTTCCGTATTGATTTGAATTAGAAAGCGTTCTTATTAAAGCGGAAATGGTATACTAATGTGAATCGATGTTCCCCTTTACATGCGCATTATTTGACACCTTTATACTTTCAGTTTGGCAGTATTGATGCGCACGATGACGATGGGGACAACGAAGATACTTGCGATGCAACCGTTCCTCTCTTGCCGAGCTATTCGTCCACCGAACTATCGGTACCGCCGCTACTTCATCTTTCTTTCCTCTTTCATTCTTATCTTCAAATTCCAGGTCATGTCATCTTCTAATCCCCGCTTTTTCGACCAGAAACATACAGGACACGTATTTACGAACAACAGCGACTACTTTGTCTTCAGAACGCAATCGGTCGCCGTCGAATTTTTGGTATGTACTCAATTGCTCATTCATATTTCCACTGCTACAGTAGAATTCGTTTATACTGGTTTCGCTTATACCAAAATTTCATTTATACCGGCCAAGATAGTCGGTCCCAAAGCGTATCTTCCCATATAAACAAGTTCCCTTTTACCGATCAAAACGTGCCGGTTCCCCGTTGATCGGTGTAAATGAATTCTACTGTATGCACTTTTTCTTCAATGTGGAGATAGCGGTGGGGCGCGACGCAATGTACAGTTTATTATTAACCGCACGGATGCACCAGCGATTATAATCATAATTTCTTAGTCAATAACAAGAAAATGAAGTGTTAATCTCGTAACGGTAAAGGTTAATAGCGTGGACGCCGCAGCGAACGTGCTCAACTAAGTTTTCCACCTTAAGCATGATACGGTATTGCCTGTGGCTCTCTGTTACTAAGAAAATTTGATTATAAATTATTTCGAATGTTCCCTCGCTATAATAGGACGAAGTGCTGGTTGACGGCGTGTTGGATCGAGGTATGGCTCATGTCTGCGCTATTCCTGAAGACCAATGCGCGTCGGCGATGACGAAGCGGCGCTTTTAGACGCCTTACTGCGTCGCGTGCGCATCTTAGCTGAGTGGAGTTGCTTGCAAATGAATGGCGTAGCGAGCGAGTGAGCGAACGACACTCTTTGCAGGCATTTCGGTTCGAGCTGTTCCTGGAGTCCTCGGGCCAGCCGCAGATAAACGGCCACACCAATGGCAACGCCGCGAACGGCAGCGATTCTTCGGGCGCCAGCGGCTCTGCCATCGCTAACGGCAGCCACGGCAGCAATGGCAGTCACAGCAGCAATGGAAGTAACGGCAGTCACTCGTCCAACGCCGGAGAGCGCGTCGCCATTGGATATCTCCTTCCCTCCAGCATGAACGACACCTTCGGAAAGTCAATCGCTCCACTCTTCAGCAAGTCGCAGCTACCTATTGGACAGATCACGGGTATGCGCTTGAAATGCCAATTGTGTCCATGCAGTGTTATAGTATTCGATAACAGAGTTTACTCGTATGCTTACGCTTGTCTGTCACAAGAGGTTAAGAGGGCTAAGGCCAGAGTGTAATATGCTGGTCAGAGTTTTACACGTTTAATACTCTGTCAGTCAGAGGATTATGCGGGCAGAGTGTTATATACGTCGATTGGGTAGTTTGCGTCATCTGTTTACTTTTCTCTTACGGGCATCAGCTATCTTTACTTTACCGATTTTCTATTGTCACCCTAGTGTTGAGAATTCGACGTAATGAAAAGGCGCACGTCCGCTTTTATGAGGGTTTAAGCATCAAAGTACATGTGGTTGAGAATCTGGGGCCGGCTTCCTATCGCATACTTAACCAAGTCGCATTAAACGTCATGCTCACGTATACTATTTCTATTTTAAAATAAGGGCACTTTTAAAATCAGAGATGATATTTTCGAGACGAATTAATATGGAAAGAGTCCTCTTTGAACTGAAAGTATCCTTGTTTTAGTTTGTTATAGTTTTTATTGTCGACTAAATTACGACTGCAACTCTAAAGGAGGCGATATGGAACTCGCCATAAGATTTAATTTTGATTGCATCATAAAAATAAGACACTTGATTGAAAGGGACCGTTTTGATGATATCTCATTTTGCAGTGGACTATTTGTTCATTAAACCTTTGCTGGTGGAAGCGCCGAAACACTCAATGCGCGTATCGTACCATAAGCACTGGAAGAAGCGCGGGACGATCGAAATTGGCCATCGTGGAATGGGCAATTCGTACAGCAAGTATGATCGAATAGCGTTGATTGGCAGAGTTGAGTACTGAATACACTGTCGTTACAGATTTGCGGCCGTGCGCGAGAACACTATTCATTCGTTGAATAGTGCAGCGAGAAATGGCGCCGACTTTGTCGAGTTCGATGTTCAGCTAACTAAAGACAAGGTCGGATCGTTCACAGTCATTTCAATCACTGACATCAATTATCCTCGACCTTCTAGATCCCCGTCATATTTCACGATTTTCACGTTAGCGTTTCGGTGGCCAAGCGGTCGACGTCATATTTGAATCTATCGCAACCCGACTGGAAGGGCGCCGCTGAAAACGTCAGCAATCCCATCGAGCAGCACGTGCTCGCCGTCAAAGACTTGAAACTCTATCAGCTGCATCTTCTACATGTAAATTTTTCATTTTTTTACTCATGGTTATGTACGATTGACTGATATTTAGCTGAGTCACCTGAAAGAGAAAGAGAAAGACTCGCCGCCCGTGCTGGGAGTGGAGTCGAAGACGTCTGAGGTGACGGGTGAGGATGACGAAACGCTGGAGCACCGGCCGTTCCCGACGCTGAAGCAGGCGCTGACGCAGGTCGATCCGAACGTGGGCTTCAACGTGGAAATCAAGTATCCGATGCTGCAAAAGGTGGGTAGTTTTGAGTGCAATTCTTTTTGTCTATTTTGCGAGTTTGTATGCTAATTTTTGGTCGGAGCATGCGAATACGGAAGCGTTTCAGGATGGCACGTGGGAATGTGAGCACTATTGGGAGCGTAACGAGTATATCGACATCATCCTCGCAGAAGTCCTCAATTACGCCGCCGACCGCCGGATTGTCTTCAGCTCCTTTGATCCCGATATTTGCACACTGTAAGTGTCGTCGTGATTGTGGTCCATCAATATCGGCTGGTTTTAGCGTTCATCTGAAGCAGAACATCTACCCCGTTCTCTTCCTCTGCTTGGGAGCTACCACTCGCTACATTCCATTCCTCGACCAGCGGTCCAACACTCCCGCCACGGCCGTGTTGTTCGCCGCCAGCTCGTCGATATTGGTTTGTGTTTCTTTTGTCGTCATACGCGCTTTAATGCAGTACTCTTATATTTCTTATATGCATTTTTATGTCAGTAAGGACCAAACTGATCACTGAACCAGGCGAACCCCTCTCATTAAAGTTCATACCTTATTATTATATCATTTATTGCACGATCAAGAATCGTTTATGATTCTCGGCAAATAATTTGGTGTTTCGCGTCAAAAAGCGATGCCCCGTGAGGAACTTAGCTTAGCGGTTTACGATATGTGACTCGACATCTTCTTGCTGATCAAAGTATTTTGAGCATATATTGGAATGGTTGAGCGATTAGTATGTATCGTAACTGTTTTTTCATGTTTCAAATTGGCACATCAAATCATTTCGTCTTTCAGGGTGTCAATTTCAATTCCGAAGACTTACTACGGGATGCGAACCCTGTCAAAACAGCCAACACCTTTGGACTCGTGTCGTTCGTTTGGGGCGACGATCTCGACAATAAAGCCAACATCGAGTACTTCAAGAAAGAACTTGGTGTTGATGGAATCATCTACGACCGGTTCGTCAAAATATCTCTCAAATTTAACCGAATACCATCGCCGCTATAATTTTGGCATGAAATTCTAGCTTTGAGCGTTTAGGGAGTCGATCAAAGCTTGGAATCTAATGATTCTGTCAGTATAGGCGAAATTTCGTATTTAAAGCGCCGAATAACTTGCAAATTGGTGAATATCATAGTTTAACGTGATATGCAGGATTTTCATAGTAATTCTTTACCTTGGCACTCGACTTCGTCACTCTTGCATTCAGTGTCACCAAAATAGCATTATAATTGAACGCAAAGAGGACGAAATTTATTGGAAGTTTGACAAATTTGAAAGCAAAAGTGACGAATTATGATTTAAAAAAAGATTGTCTGAGATAAGCGTAACTCGCTTGTAAAGTCAAAATGTGCGTGTGATAAATGGAGACATTTGCAGCATTGGCGAGGAGTGCGCAAGACAGAACGTATTCACAGTGGAGCGCGAAGCGAAGAACGCTCTGTTTAAGTTGCGCTCGCGATCGCCGTCGGTCGGCAGCAGTCACGGCTCGGCCGCCGATGTCGCCGGTGCGCTCAACGTGCAGTCGCTCGTCTTCCCCGACTTCGGCGGCAATAATCATCCCTAGTCCGTCTCTCTCGCATTTATACCATAGCTTTCTTTTATACTCGACATTTTTACATCAGTAAGCACATCCTCAGTCTCATACAGTAGACGCCGCTGACTACTACATTAAAGCGTCGCTTTTCTTGGTGAGACGCAATCAAATTGGCGTCTTGTCAAAAACTGGCAGGACGCTTAGTTTTTGCGAGGAACCTATTGATTTTTGATTTATGCAAGCAATAAAGCAGTCATGAGCTGTGAAATTTTGAAGTATTTTGTCTCATTCCGTCGTCATTTTGTTCTTACTGATGAAGGAATTTCGAGTATACCTATATATTTGCTGTGTTCGCTTGATTTCTTCTGATGTGCCATTTTACGTTCTTGACTAACTATGATCAATTTCGTATCGTTCGGTTCGTTTGCCATATTTCGCAAATTTTGTTTCATCGTGCAATTCTCTTATCCTCGATGAAAGTCGCGCCCGTGTTATTTGCTGGCTGGGATTGTCTTTTGATGAAACGGAATTATGATATGGTGTTTAGCGCTGGTCTGTTTTCACGGAGCGTCGTCTATCCTCTTGTTTGTAAATTGATGGTCAAATAATGAATTTGTTTGCTTGGCGTTCGTTGCGCTTTTTCGGCATAGAGAAGAGTTTATGGTTGTGCTTCCGTACAGCGAACTTAAGCACATAATGGTAAACAAGCTCTGAATGGAATAAATGTATGTTTGAGGTTGATAGTATTTTGACGAATCGATTGGACCGAAAGCACAACAGTGCGTACATGTAAACGTTGGGGCGATGTAGAGCTGTGTGGTATTAGCGAGTTTTATGCCGCTGCAGTATGAATCCGATAACGAATATCAAGAATTTGAACAAGATCAATGATCGAGAAATCGCTCTGGGCGTGGCCGGTCAAGCGGGCAAGTCGTGGCATCAAAAGTACGCCGACTCCGCCTGGATCTTCGTCGGCGGTCTCCCCTACAACCTCACTGAGGGCGACATCATTGCCGTCTTCTCACAGTTCGTCTCTATCTCTCTCTGTCGCTTTTCTACAAAATTTTCCTATCATTAGCAAGAAATCTCACCAGGCACCGTAGTTGGCAAAGATATGATAGCTTATCGGCGCTTGAGCACCATTTTCCATCAAGAATGATAGTCGTTTCTTGGTTTTTACGTACGTAAATTGATAGAAAGAAGCGCTATCGACTTTCGAAGCCGTTTGCTCTGTTCATTCTAAGATTTCTGGTTACTGATCGCAAATTTTGACTATATAATCGCCTGAATTCAGTCGCCCACGTGAAATGAAATTTAGTCACTTCTGTATGCATACGACAAGAATTTATTCTCTAAATTTTTCGATCGGCTAGAAGACGCCGAGTCGCATACTCTTTTCGGCCAAGATATGCTGCTCAAAGCATCGCTCGTCGTCATGAGCACAGTTTCCGCCAAAGATCATAAGCAGTTCTTGATCTATACATGCAATAAATAGTTGAATGATAACCTTATGTAGAGTTCCCCCTGATTAAGCAATCACTTTGGTCCTTACTGATGTGAAAATTTCAAAAGTATTAGCAGAATCTTCACATCTTGGTAATGCTTGGCGAAATGTGACCACATTCATACCACCAGTGGACTTTGTCAGGCCCTTAAAGGGAACTCTGACCTCCTTCCCATCTCTGGCGAATGTACCGTAGTTTGTTACTGCCTACCCATGACAAGGCTGCTTCGCACTCGCTCGCTGAACTTTATAATATTGATTGCTGTAAATTGCAAGGAGTTTGTTATGCGTGGATAAAAACAATTCAGGATACATTTCTCAAAGATCGAGCTAACCGGAGTTCCCCTTGATTTCCTGTCTTATGAAAGTTTTCTTCAGATATGGCGAAATAGTAAATATCAACTTGATTCGGGATCAAAAGACTGGCAAATCGAAAGGATTCGGATTTATCTGTTTTGAAGATCAGCGCAGCACAATTCTATCAGTCGACAATTTAAATGGCACTAAGGTACGGAGCAGACAAGATTACCATTGTATTCGCGTTATTCATGCGTAAAATTCAATGAGTCATCGCTGTTTTTGGCGCTCTCAATGCGAGTCTTTCAGCTACTCGGTCGAATGGTACGAGTGGATCACGTGGAGGAGTACAAAGTTCCCAAGTACCGCGAAGATGTCGACGAAGATATTCGCAAAGTTTGGGAAGAAGGCTGCGCTCCCAAACCGATCAACATCCCCGAAGAGGCCGCTCACAGCGATGCAGAAGAGGAAGAAGATGTGAAGCCGAAGAATTTGGACAATGACGGCCTCATTCCCCTCAATGAGGCTGAAATCGAAAAGGGCCTTAAGGCTAAGATTGATGAAGAGCGACAGAAACGAAAGGACGAGAAGAAAGAGAAGAAACGACTCAAGAAGGAGAAGAAGCGCATGAAGAAGGAGAAACGTCGCCGGAAGGACTCGTCGTCCGATTCGGCCGAAGACGCAGACGGCGTGAAGAAGGTGAAGAAGGAACCGGCCGACGACGTGCGCGACCTCACCCGCTCGTGGAAGGATCAGCGCAAGGGGCTCGTCGACGAACGACCCACCGGCAACGACGACGAGTTCTACGGCTCCAACTCCGCCTTCAACTTCAACAAGGAACGCAAGGAGATCCCTCCGCCCCCTACCCACAACGTTCGACCCAACTTTGAAAAGGCCGACTGGCGAGACATCGAAATGTGGAAGCACGAGCGAGAGAGGGAGAAACGCATCCGCGGCGAGTACAAGGGCAACTGGAAGGAAGAGGAACACTATCTTCCAACTCGGTTCAACCGCTAATTTCTTAATCGTTCTGTTCATATTGCTCGTTTTGATCCTCTTTTCCGCGTGAGATAAAAGGACTCTCTGCTTTGCCTCTCCATCACACTCCATACGGTAATTGCATGACGATTTTAAACGATTGCTATCGCCGTCGAACCATCAGGTGCCCGGAAGCGACACCGCGTACAGAAGGAAAGGTGGTGGCGCCCTCTGTTTATTACAACGGCGGCCGGACGGAGGAGCAAGGGAGTGGCTGACTGCAGCGGGCGCGGCGGCGAGGATTTCGGTCGGCAACGGCTTGCGTGCGTCCGCTTTATTTAGCGTGCATAGTGCGAGGAGGGTAGTCGAGTCTGCCGCAGCGGGTAATAGCGGGATTTGTGCGGGCCACGCGCGTCCGTCAGTCAGAAGAAGCGGGCCCGGTGCCGCCGCCGCCCTGCCGCCCACTGATAACAAGCGCCGGCTGCCGCCCCGCCGACCGTGCCGTAGAGGTGCGAAGGGCTCCGACTCAGCAGCTGTCTGCCTCCGGCGAGCGGCCCGACCCCCAATCGACCGCCGTCTCCCGCCAATTATGCGCTGCAGTCGCGCTTCGTGACCGCCGCCAATTGTCCTCCTTCTAATCCACCGTATTCGTTCACTCTCTGCTGCCGCCATCTGATTACGGTCCTACGAGACCGGCCAGCATGGCTCGCGCCGCCGATTCGGACGATCCGCCGGTCTCCGATTACCTCAAGGTTAACTGCCGCAATCCATACTTGCGCAAATTCCAAGCCCATCGATTGCTACTCGGAAAGCATCAGATCTGGTGCGTGCTCCGCTCGGCGATTTACTTCACTTCCTGTTTCATCGACTCTTACTATTGCCCCTCCTTTGTTTCAGGCTATGGATGACACTAGTTGTGTTCTCTTTTTTGATCGTCAACGCCGACGCGGTAAGTTTGTACGATTTTGTACGGACTGCTTGCTGGGCGAGCGTAGTGGGGGGGGGGGTTGAAGCTGTTTATACAATTGTACGCTTGCTGCGTGACGAAGTCGAACGAGCAATCGTCAGACGGTGCCGGTCACTTGCGGCGCCGCTCCGCTTTCCATGTGTTCGCATCTGACCACCGTGGCGCTTGGCGTCTATGGGCCGCGAGTGGCGACGAATCCGTTCCGGCGGGTGGGAAAAAAAGCGAACGGTCTTTTTGTGTCCGACGAGCGCCTGCATTTGATCAGTTATATGTGAATGTTTGGCGTCAGACTGCTTGATGGTCTATCAGACCAGGATACGAGGGGGGAGCAAATGCAACGTGGAAAGGACGATCATAAACGTGGGGCGATGGGGCGGCGGCCGTTCGAGGTCGGCTTGCCGACTTGGCCGTGGGTACCGATGCGCGGCAGTATCAAACGGCTGCTGGTGGACGGCGTGCATAGAGCAGCCAGATAGCGGGCCGTCGACGGCCGAGTGGGTCGAGGTCACAGAGGGACGGCATTTGTTTACTGGCGCGTCCGCAGTTCGATCCCATTTGTGCTGTTCAAACAGGCTGACCCGGCCGATGCCCACTGTCCACTTGCATAAGATTGCGCCGACCGGACGCGGAAAGCGCCGCCATCAGTGTAGCACCGGGGATCTGTCGGCTAGCAACTGTTGCCCACTGGATCCCCTTACTACTAGTGTACCGAACAGCTAATCAATAATCCTATCCTTAGCACGAACTAAATACAACTTAACTCAAACTTAACTACTCCAAGGTATAGGAGTAATGAAGGACTCTTTGAAATATCGCTTAATACCCCCTCCCCCCAACGAATGGGGACCTCTTCGCTTTGCACCATCCGTTCCCCGCTGGTCCGCTCGTTTCGGTATACTCTCAGTTTTCCGATCAGTGAGACCAAAAACGAGATTGAATGAGGCAAACTGTTGTTCCAAAGTCGATATCGTATAATTATATATTTCTGCACACTAAAGCGAAGAATTAGCTATGATCAGGGTGAGAAATCGGATTTCGGCGATGAAATACGGGGCTAATCTGCATGCTACGGTATTTTTCACCGTAATCCTCTTCCTCGCGAAAATTGTGAGTAGACACGCATGGCAAGGGGTGGCCTAAATTCCCACCACGACTACGAGTGACTGAGCAAGCAGACGGACGCCATCAAGGGTCCGTCAATCGGGTCCGTCTGGGCGGTCAACAGATTGTCATTGATAAAAGTCGCACTTGGTCGGGCAATGCAATCAAACAAACATGGACCGAGGGAACCTGTCTGCGCGTACACCAATCGCACAACAATATTTTGGTGAACGGTTCGCGTACTGTTCGCCGAAGGGGTATCCGCAAAACAGCTCGCTGTAAAAAAGTGCAGACACTGATAGCAGTTAATGCGATCGAATAACCCCCAACTATTTGAACCTTTTTGCAGCAAACAACATGCCGTGACTGTACAAACAGAGGCTGCTTCTGCGTCGGTGAAAAAGGCTCTATGGTAAGTGAACGTGCGAATAGTGGAGGCTGTGAGAAGATGTTTGAAGTCGTAGTCTGCGCTTTCGCCTGTTAGTCGCCGCTTTTTCATCGGCCCGCAGATTGCGAACAGCTGCGGCGCGCGTCTCTGGCCGGAGTTGAAGGCCTCGCTCGATGCAATCACTGCCGCCTCCTCTAAACCATCGCCGTCTGTTGCAACAAGCAGATGAGCCGGCTGCATATGTCGATGCGCTCTTTCCGTTCGCCAGCCTCGCTCAAGGCGCTCGCACAATGACGCGATCCCACCATTTGTATTCGCCCACGCCAATAAGCCGCTCGCAGTTGATTGCAGCACATCGCATTGTATAGTATCGCATCGCAGCGCAGCTCATCGCATCGCAGGACATCGCATCGCGCCGCGTCGCGTTGCATCACTGCGCGCCCACATTCGCCCTTCCTTCGATTTAACCGATGCATTCGCTTGAAAATTTTCAATAATTGTTTACACGTTTAAAACGGCGCATTCCAAAAGACATGCGCAGGCCTGACAATGGAAAATTGATGGCAGCGGTTTTTTGTTTGTGGCAGCCAACGCCCCCGGGGCGACCGAGATGCGTTCCTCGCTCGTCAGCAGCGGGTTCGCTCGAAGCAAACTTACGAGCTTTCGCCTGAAATTACTGAAAACAACTGCCTCAAAGCATGTCAGCTGCCTTCCTCTCACATGCCAATACATTGATATAGGACGCTTCCGTGTGCTCACATTGATACGTATCAACGCATTAATGCCGGACGTTTTAGGGCTCTCCCGGCAACCAAGGACCGTCCGGCCCACAAGGCATCAACGGTTTCCCAGGACCCGAGGGCCTGCCTGGCCCAAAGGGAGCCAAAGGCGCCATGGGTCCCACCGGACCGCACGGTCCTAAAGGCGATCGGGTACGACTTATTTATGAACGTCGCGTTTCCTTTCAGTCAAGAGGATTTCAGGGCCTATCAGGAGTTCCCGGATTCCCTGGCAACGACGGCGGCAACGGACGTCCGGGTGAGCCCGGACCTCCCGGCGCCCCCGGATGGGACGGATGCAACGGAACCGATGGAGCGGCGGGTATTCCTGGACGACCCGGTCCTCCCGGTATGCCTGGTTTTCCTGGTGAGCCGGGTATGCCGGGCAATCCGGGTATCGGCTCGATCGGACCCAAGGGTGATCCGGTAAGTTGACGCTCGACTGTTTGATTCGAGTGATGATGGCCAATAATTGTCCGAGTGCCTCGACAAGAACTTCAGCGAGGAGAAGAGCACGCGGTCTGATTGAAAGGCATGACTGATGAGTTTTAGGGCGAGTTAGGCCCTTCGGGGCCACCCGGACCACCGGGTCCGCGTGAGTTTACTGGGAGCGGTTCGATCGTCGGTCCGCGCGGCTTTCCGGGAGATAAAGGCGGCAAGGTTTGTTACACTTATTACTTTTGGTTGTTGTAGGGCGATCAAGGGCCGGTCGGTCCACAGGGTCCGCCTGGTCCGATGCCATCCACTGGGGCCAAGGGCTCCATCGTCGGACCCAAAGGCACACCCGGCGAAAAGGGCTATAAGGTTCGGTGTGCCTGCGCTTCCCCCCGAAAATTTCTACATAACGCTTCTGCGTCATTTTTTTGCCAATAGATGCTTTGCTGCTAATACTTTGCTATGACGGACTTTATGATCAGCGTTGCAACCAAGCTAGGGAATTATGTTGATAGCACGGATAGATTTACTGATTTTCTTGCTTTGTGAAGTTAATCAATAACTCTGTCTATGCCAATAAAGGCCAGCGCATACACTTTCAACGTTAGATTCATAAGAGGTACGTTCGAAATCTAACGTTGCCAATATGCGCTAATCTTAAGCTAGTAATTTAGTTGCAACACTGCTCGTGTTGTTTTTCTTCATTTGCGCATCATTTCTTAGCCAGAAGTGTCCGCAACCAGTGTGCTTACATTGACACATATAGATGCAAACACTAACGACATTCAATAATCCGCTTATTTGATTTCACACAATTTTCTCGAAAAAGGGCAATTAATTTGCGTTTTGTTTTGTCAGCTAGTTTTATTCCGTCACAAGCTGCTTCGTTTTTAGCTGTCAACAAATTTCCACTTTGCGAATCATCTAACTTACTTGTAGGGTGAACCTGGAGAATCTGGACCTCGAGGCTATCCTGGCACCCCTGGATATCCTGGTCAGCCTGGACTTCCCGGAATGAAGGGCGAGAAAGGTCTTTCCGGCCCTGCTGGACCACGTGTATGCTTTAATTATTATACTGTTTAAAATTAAACGGTCCTATTCAAGTTTATACTGCCGGCTACGACTATTATCTTTCTAATGTTTACTTCCTGGTTCTATGAATCGTGCTTATGGACCATATGAACTTGCTGCGAGCTGCTATTTAGTTTAAACAATCACGTTATTTGGCTTTTTACCGTAATTATGATGTCATTGTGTGACCTTATTGTGTGACGTTAACAGGGCAAAGAAGGTAGCTCTGGTCAGCCTGGACCGCCAGGATTCAAGGGCGATCGCGGTATTGACGGTCAGCCTGGAATACCCGGTCTGCCTGGCATAAAGGGAGATGCTGGATTTGCTGGACGCGACGGATCAAAAGGCATTCAAGGTCCGCCTGGCCCGCCCGGAGTATGCGCTTCTTTATTTGTAAAAAATCTGTGTCTCACTCACATTCTTTCATCCAGGGTGGCGATTTCTCTGATGGTCCTCCTGGTCCTGCTGGTCTTCCTGGCCGACCTGGCAACCCGGGTCTGCCCGGAAATGATGGTTTCCCCGGCGGTCCCGGACCTCAGGGTCCCCCTGGCGTTCCTGGCGGTCAAGGTCAACCTGGTCTGCCTGGATTGGAAGGTAGTCCTGGAGAGAAAGGCGAAAGAGGCGATTCCGGTATTCCCGGTCCCGCCGGCGTCCGCGGACCCNCAAGGTCAACCTGGTCTGCCTGGATTGGAAGGTAGTCCTGGAGAGAAAGGCGACAGAGGCGATTCCGGTATTCCCGGTGCCCCCGGCGTCCGCGGACCCCCCGGTCAGGGTGGACCGATGGGACCAAAGGGCGAACCTGGCGCGCGTGGAACGCCAGGTCAAAGCATCCCGGGCACACCGGGCAAGGACGGTTTGCCTGGTCTCGACGGCATGCCCGGTCGCAAGGGCGAGGCTGGTCTACCCGGCGTTCGAGGTTAGTGCAGTTCGATTTTAGTACAAGCAGCGAAATGGACGTTTAGGTCTGCCTGGCGATTCGCTGAACGGCCTGCCCGGTCTTCCTGGAGATCGCGGCACGTCTGGCCCGAAGGGTTACGATGGACGCGACGGTTCCCCCGGTCTGCCCGGCATTCCTGGAATGAAGGGCGATCGCGGTGGAACTTGCTCGTCCTGTGCACCAGGCACAAAGGGAGAAAAGGGTAGCTCCGGTCTATCTGGACTGCCCGGACCGCAAGGCGAACGAGGCGTGCCCGGCATTCGCGGACCCGCCGGCGATCCTGGCGACGATGGCCTGCCTGGCTCTCCTGGACGTCCCGGCCCGCCTGGCCCACCTGGTCAAGATGGTCTACCGGGTCTGCCTGGAATGAAGGGAGAACCGACGCGTCTATCCCCTCGACCTGGTGCTCCTGGTTTTCCTGGACAAAAGGGTGAAGCTGGATTCCCTGGTCAACCTGGTCAAGATGGTCTCCCTGGACAACCTGGCTTGTCCGGACCGCCTGGTCTCTCTGGTATGCCTGGCGAAAAGGTTAGAAAATTTGCCGATCCCTCTTTAGCCAAATATAAAAGATGTTTGTGTTAGGGAGAAGCTGGTCTTGGTGGACTGCCTGGAAAGGCTGGAAAAGATGGCCTGCCTGGTTTGCCTGGTTTGAAGGGCGAGACTGGCTTTGGACTTCCCGGTCTTCCCGGTCTACCTGGAATGAAGGGTGACAGCGGCCTGCCTGGACAGCCCGGCTCACCTGGTCAGCCTGGACTGCCCGGCCCACCACCTGCTGCGGATCAACTGCTAGCTGGACCGCCCGGCTTGCCCGGAACACCCGGACTTCCTGGACCAAAAGGCAACGGCGGCCTGCCGGGCATTCCTGGCGAGCGCGGCTCCCCTGGATTCCCTGGTACTGCTGGTCTCAAGGGAGATTCTGGTATACCCGGCCTGCCTGGTCCAATGGGCGCTCCTGGAATTCGTGGTGATAAGGGACAATCAGGTAACCTTTCACCTCCAGTATCAGAATTCACAGTTTAAATTTTTCAGGAAATCCTGGTCTTCCTGGCCTGCCTGGCCCAAAGGGTGAGGGAGGTTTCCCTGGCCTGCCTGGTTTGCCTGGCCAGAAAGGTAATCAAGGCCCGCCCACTACTGGTGCTCCTGGCCAACCTGGTTTTCCTGGCGGAAAAGGCGATGACGGATATCCTGGAACGGCTGGTCTGCCTGGACTCGAAGGTCCCCGTGGTGTTCCTGGAATTCGCGGACCAAAGGGCGAGCCGGGTCAGCCTGGCCAGTCTGGCGCTCCCGGTTTTCCTGGACTCAAGGGTGACGCTGGCCTACCTGGACTACCAGGTCAGTTGCAAAACAATACCCCACCTGCATGACCGTCTAACTTTACAAACCAATATTTTAGGCCAGTCTGGTCTTGAAGGACCAGTTGGTCCACCAGGACAGCCTGGTTTCCCTGGCGGCAAAGGCGACGATGGCTTGCCAGGCTTGCCTGGAGTCAGCGGTCTGAAGGGTGACAGCGGCTTCCCTGGCACTCCCGGCCTGCCGGGTGCCGTGGGCGTCCCTGGCATTCGTGGAATCAAAGGAAATCCTGGTGTGCCTGGAGTATCAGGACAGAAAGGTTAGCAAGTTCAAATTTTTGCTCTAATGCGTCATATGACACTGGACGTTGCAGGCGACGCTGGATATCCTGGTTCACCAGGACTCCCTGGTTTGAAAGGTGATCAGGGTGTCAACGGACTACCAGGCATTCCTGGACAGAAGGGCAACAGTGGACTTCCTGGTATTCCATCGGCTATTCCTTCGCGATGCACACGGCCGCCGGAGCGGAGGGCGGCGGTCAGTCGCTTAGCTCGCCCGGTTCGTGCTTGGAAGACTTCCGAGCGACGCCGTTCATCGAATGCAACGGCGCTCGCGGTTCGTGCCACTACTTTGCCAACAAGTTCAGCTTCTGGCTGACGACCATCGAGGACAATCAACAATGGGTGGTGAGTGACTTGAGCGGTTATTTGAGGGCGGCGCGCGGCTATCGATGACGCTATTGCAGGTGCCAGAGAGCGAGACGCTGAAGGCGGGCAGTCTTCGGACACGCGTGTCCCGATGTCAAGTGTGCATCAAGTCCCTGGAGAATCAGTTCAACAGGGGCTGATCGGTTCACCAAGTGCCACTGTTGAACGGTTGCCAGTGATCGGTCCGACACTTGATTTTGTGCGCTCGCGATACGGTGAAACTTGTTTTGTTCAACCACGCTCTGTGTACTATGCAATAATATGTGCGCGTTTCTTTCGTCTCCAGTCAACATTGAGCCTTCGTTCGTTCTTTGCTCCGCTGTCACCACTATCATCGACTGTAGTTAACGTAACACTGCCATTTAATTTACCAATCTTTTGTTTCGGACTGTTTCATTGGCTACTCTGTGCATTTACGGTCTCGTCGTCGTTCTTTTTTGTTTTGTTATTGCTCTGGTGGTGTTCGTATACGATCCAACTAGAAGGAGCCATTGTGCGCACATGTATTTGTGATACGGTAACCGCGTATGGTGCTGAGTTGTCCATTATGTGTCAACTGATAGTCCCAGATTCCCTCGATTGGAGCCTGCCAACTTTCTAGACGCTGCCCATAACCACAAGTGTCTGCCGTTTGTGTTGTTGTTCGATAAACCCCCCGAACCGTACGCCTGAATTGTTCTGATAACCAAAGATCACTTATCTGTCACCGAAGCACTGCCTAACAAGACTCTCGTCAACTGCGAGCCGCGACGTGCGCGCGCGCGCGCGCTGTTCGCAAGCGATTGTTCAGCTAGATTCTTTCGATCGAGTATATCGTCGCAAAGCTGTGTGTCGGCTGTATGTCATGCGTATTCGCGCACTGGTGCACAATGTTATATGTTAGGGGGCTGTAAAGGTTTAGTCAATTTATTTCTTTTCGGCGCCATTGGCAAGACTAACCTAAACAGTGAAAAGACGACGTAGAGCGAAATGTGAGCAACAACAGCGCAGCAGAAACTGAACATACAGCACAAGATTAGTACGTACACTCCAGCAGCGAATGAACAACGAGTCGGACTCGACTGCATCGACGGCGCCATTCAGAATCGTAACGGGAACGCAAGAGATACGGTATTCATCAGAACAGTCGAATATTGTTGTTGCCCGATCGAGTCGAGACTGGAGTCAGAAGAAGTCGGAAAGTGGCACTGAGGCAGAGCATGGTAGGCACCAGGCCGGGAACAGCCCAGCGCCAGCTCGCTGACGACGACGACGCCGCCATCGCCGTCGTTACGTCGACCGACGCTGAAACGCGAACAGCTCGCACACGTCCTCGGACACGAGCCGCATGGACGCGAACGGCGGTGGACAGCAAGGAAGGGGCTGTCGGCGATCGATCACTGGGCAGCGTGACGTGACACGCAACAGAGCAACCAACTGTGCGAGCGTCAACGATGCGAACGGCGCCGACAAGAAACGGAATGAATGAGCGCAAGCGTCAACTGCCTCAACTGCCGCATTGGCCGTCGCTGTCGGCGCGTCGGAACGACTGGTATTGCTTATACTGCTCGAAATGGAACTGCCAGTCGACGATGTACTCGTTCTGCCATCGATCGAACTGCTGCTTCCATCGCACGTACGTGTCCGAATAGTCGGCTGAAAGCACAGTGTACATCGACCACAGAAGCGTGTTCGTCGAGCAGCCGACCGACAGCTGCTTTCCATCATCTTTCCATGCTCCGCATACCAAAGCAACAGCAAGCACACGCCACACCGAATAAACATGCGTCGTCGAAGAGGTAGTTGTAGCAGTATTGGCCGGGGCAGGCGCTAAGCATTACCGTAATCCTTGTACCGCGAGCAGTTTTGTCAGTATCAATTAGCATTAGCATTAATGCTAGTAGGACTAAAAAAAAGTGCACACCGTCGAGCTAATAAATGTTTAGCATTGCATGCCGAGAAATGAGCGAGCGGTGCCGACGTACCGACGGCTGACATGAGATTTGGCAGAAGATGCTTCCAAAAGGCACACTGTTTCCGCCGCGGTCCGGTGCCCGTCCGAGCGGCACCTTGGGCAAAGTCCGATTCGACCGTCAAATTTATGTATTCCATGGTCGACTGCGTGTATAGCGGCCACAACTCGGCCATGTACGTGCCATCGGCGTTTTGATTGGGATTTCTGTAATGCGCACAATGGAACAACAGCATTCGCCAGTATGCTGGTCGAAACGCCAAGAAATTACGCCATCATACTTATGCCAAGATACGCTATAACTACGCCAAGATACAGGGGAAGGCGTGATATGGTGGGACGTAGTGTTCTTTTTTCTGGCTAATTATAAGCTGCTGAGGCTGGCGCATCGTCCCCGTAGGCATTCGGAATGAGTACGGTAGAGTTGGTGGGAAGGGTGAGTATTGGCGTTTCTGTTACGCGCGTGACGGTCGGTCGGCAGCGAGCCTCCGGAAATTGTTAAGCGACTGTAGGACGGGAGGTTGCGTAAAGTAAACGCAGATGGGCTGGCGAAGCAGTCAAAACAGCAACTGCTGCTGGGGGCCGACCCCGTTCGTGTAGTTTCTGTTCGGCGGCGACGAACGACTGGCGTGCAGGGCTGCTAATCGACGACTAGGAACAACCGTTTGCGCCTCCGCCGCCGCTGTCCCTGGCGCGTCCCGCCACTAACACCACCTGCGCACCTCCTCCAACACGAGACGAAACGACGACAGATGAGCGCCGACCGCTCCCGAACTTAGACGCAAACAAACCAGGAAAAGAAACAAGGAAACGGCAACTGACTGACCCACTGCGCGCAAAATTTGCCCAGTAGCGCATGAAGCGTCGCGACAGCTCCTGCTCCTCCTCATTGTACTTGAAGTCGACGGTGTTGAGCGGCTCGCCGAAAATAAAGTTGATCTCATAGCCGTGCAGCACGCCCATCCACTCGGGCCACGTCTGCTGAGTGGCGCGGTGCGTAAAGGAGTAGTAGTAGGTGGAGCCGCCATGGATGGCGTGCGCGAGGGCGAACTCGTTGACGTTGCATGTGAACTGGAGGTCGCCGAGCATCTTGTCGAGGGAGTCGACCCATTGGCGGGGCGACGCCGGCAGGTCATACGGCTCGTACTCGTGCAGCACAGCGCTCCGCGCCGGCATCGACTTCGCTATGTGACGCGGCAGCAAGTTCATCACCGAGCGCAGCCATATCTCGCGAGATCGCACAAAGTCTGTCTTCGTGAAGAAATCCTCGCGCGTGAAAACGTCCTGCAGCTGGTAGACTATGAAATAGATGGCCTCGTCCATTACTGAACCGGCGAGTAGCTCGGTCTTCTTGAAATTGCCCGTCTTCAGCGACGTCGTAGCCTGCTCGATGAGAAAGTCGCCGTCGATCACGGGCACCCAGGGAAAGTCGGCGAATTCCATGACGGGTGACCATTCATTGTCTCTGAGCAGCTCGGCGGGCGCTTCCATCAAGCACTGCATGACCTTGTCGAAGTCCCAGGTGTCGGGATCGCGATGAGACATATTGCCGCACTTCATCGCCTCGCACAAGGCGACGGGGCGCGAGCGGGCCACTTCGCGCGATTCGATCGCCCACGGCGCCGTCGCACTGCCCGATTGGATGATGGCGCGCCGGAAGTAGGGAGCGCTACGCGGACTTAGCACGTGCATGCTCACCGACGCAGCCCCCGCCGACTCCCCGAACAGCGTCACTTGCGAGCTGTCTCCTCCAAACTGCTCGATATGCGCCTTCACCCATTTGAGCGCCAACAGCTGGTCGAATAGTCCCGCATTGCCCGGAGCGTCCTCTCTTCCCAAGTACAGAAAGCCGAACACCGAAACTCTGCAAGCGCTAATCAGTGACTACTGTTCGCATTGATAGTTTTTGCAATGTTGCAAAAAATAAATGAATGCAAGCGTTGCTTAATCGCACGCAATTACGGACAATGGTGATCATGCGCCGGTATACCTGTAATTCATAGCGACAATGATGACGTTTTCTTCGCTGGCCAAGATCTTTCCATCGTAGACGGCCAAACTGGCGCATCCACTCCAGAAACCGCCGCCGTACACCCACACCATGACGGTTAATTTGGCGGCGGGGTTGATCTTGCCCGGAACCCAAATGTTCAAGTACAGGCAGTCCTCGGAAATAGGTACATTTGGATTCCACATGCTGCTGCCTTGAAAGTCGCCGAAATATGTGTCGGGACTCTGGATGCAAGCGTTTGGCTGTTTGGTAGCATTGAATATAGACCTCCACGGCCTTTTTGGCTCCGGCTTGCGGAAGCGCAGCCGGCCGAGCGGCGGTTCTGCGAAGGGAATGCCGAGGAATTCGGTGACCAGTTTGCCATTTCTGCCGTAGGCTTCCTGTCCGACGACTGGGCTGCCGTCCTGCAGGTGGATGACGGGACTGGCGCGCTGGGTCTGGGCGACGACGGAGGGCACGTGGAGCACGTGAAGCAGGGCCGTACAGAGCCACAGACAGCTGCACAGCCAGTCCGACCTCCAGTGCACCGTCGCAGCGCCGCCCATGGCGTCGTGTGCACGCGTCGATGAACAATCAGCTAACTCCTGTCCACCAGCGGGGACGCATCGCTGCTGACAGAACAGTCGGTCGTAAGTGATCGCCCCACCCGACGTTTAATGCGACCGGCGCTCTCTTCGGAGTTCAGCCGCAGCTGCAAGTCGACGTTGACAGAGCGACAATCGACAAAAAAATGGCCGCCGTCGTCGACGCCTCGCGCCGCCGACTACACTAGCGGATCGAGGTGGCCGTTGCGAAATGAAACGTGCAAAAATGCTGACGCCGGTCCCAACGGTGTCCTGATCGGCTGCATCACAGATCTCGCAAGGACTCGAGACGGCGCCTCGCTCTCGGGTGTCTTAAAAGAGGCAAATAATTGGACTTGGTAGAATAAGTCCCTCGACGGCCGGGCGACCAACTACAAATTGAGACGGGCCGCCGGCTGGCGCAGAGCTGGGCGCCCGACCGCGAGCAGGCGAAATCAATTAAAATCGGTCATTTCATTAGGTTCACAGCTCAAGTTGGCGCTCCTTCGGCCCTCCTACGCGGCGATCAATGTAATCGAACAGATCCGCCCGTCATCGAGTCGATCGCCCCCCACCTGCTCGAGGCGTCAAGGAGCCACTCATTCGTAGTAGCCCGTTCGCCCTCCTCCTCCTCCTCCCTTCGCCATCCATCGATCAAGACCTGAGAGCCACGCGCGCGCAGCAATGGGACATTGCTTTCTTCGCGAACTCGCTCCCCGCGGTCATCTTCGTCTTCGGTAGACGCGGCGGAGGCCTAGCGCGCGAGGTCAGAACTGCGTCAGCGCAAGTAAACGCGCGCGCTTCCGTCAACGCGGCCGGAGCCAAGCGATGACGTCCAGAGCTAGGGGATGTTACCGGCGCGACGCATGTGGCATCAGGGGCGGCGATCAGTCAGCCGACTGCGCACCTTGCCGGACTCGATGCGCGGAAGCAGCGAAAGGGGAGGCGCCGAACGTGCAACAGCCCGGCTCGAACGATTGACGTCAAGCCAGGCGGCTCAGCCGTACGTCTTGCACGCGTCTTCTGTTTCAACGCGAAACCTTCGCCGCGCCCCACCTTCATCCGTCCGACCGGTTTCCGTTCCGACGCCGCACTAGTCCCCTTCAGCGCACCCGCACTTGTCCTATCCCGCCGTCCCTCAGGTCTCTTCGCTCCCCGCCACTCGCCATCCGCCACAATCCTCCACATAGACCACTTGACGCCAGCAAGCCACACCCACAGACCACCTCCAGCTGATCGATTACTCAACATCACTTTTCGTCACTCGCTATAAAATCAAACTCAAGCCTGTCCTTCGAATGCCCCCGAACCAGCCCACTCTTAGTGCAGTAAGAAGCATCAGAAAAACACCAGTGTCTTCTTGACGGCTACTAGCATCAGTGACACTGATCGGTAGCTGTTGGTGCCAAGTCAGCGCGGGCCAACTCGGCTCAACCCATTGTCACAGTAGACGCAAACAGCGAGACAGCAGTGTAAAAAAAAGAATGCGCCTCGTAACATGCTACCCGAGTTACTAGGAGNTTCAACTCGGCTCAACCCATTGTCACAGTAGACGCAAACAGCGAGACAGCAGTGTAAAAAAAAGAATGCGCCTCGTAACATGCTACCCGAGTTACTAGGGGTGACTGAAAAGTTCTTAGCCTAAGTAGGAAGGAGGCGTCAATGGAGATTCATTCCTACTTAGGCTAAGAACTTTTCAGTCACCCCTAGTAGCTGTTTTATTTTCGCTCATAAGTTGAAGTACATGTCATCGGGATAAGGAAATTAGCAGCTCGACACTAGACGATTGCGTTTTCAGTCTGAAATTTGGCAATCGAAATGAGAGGAGCCTTCAGTTTCGTGGAGATGATTCAAAAGGTGGAGGTAACTTGGAGTCGAAGATCTAATTCACGGCAAAGATGAACTCGACGAATTTAAAACGGTGGGTCCTGTAACGACAAAAAGAATACCGTATCTTGCTCATACGACGGCGGTTAAAGATGTTTTGACAAACAGTAGTTTTTCAGCTGAAGTATCTTCGAAAACTGGTGAAAATGGTAATGATAGCAAATCAGCGCGATTATTTGCAAAATTTGGCGTCGCTGGTGAGCGCGGAGGACTGGGATGCGGCGCACGATGCGGCGGTAATTATTTTCCACTGATTTTTTCAACAGCCGCTGATGGATCAGTCAGTCGTACTGATGCTCATCGTCATATGCTAATGCTGATGATACTGACGCTGGAATTACAGAAATTGCTGTCTGCACGCGAAGATCACGCGGAGTGCGAAGAGTTGCAGCAGAAGGAAGCGAACGCTTTAGCGCTGCGGCGCGAGTTGGACGTTCCGTTCGATGGACTGGTTGCGTTGCACATGCGGGTGTTGTACTATATGAGCGTCGGCAGTTACGAGGACGCCTACAAGACTCACACCCAGCTCGTGCAAGTCTTCATCAAGGAGGTTCTGCAGCGGCGCAAGGACGAGAACTGGTTCCTCCCCATTTGTTTCCGACTCTGCAGCGACCTTCGGCTACTTGCCAAAGCGGTCAGTCTACCTCACTCCATTGCTATGAATATTGCAGAGTAGTTCAATAGTCTAGTTAAGCACTAATTTAAGTGTGATTTCCGGCTGCAGTTTCAGTCAAAGTGTGTACTTTAGGATATAACTGCATTGCATTAATTTTTGCAATATTAATTTAAATTCTCAGGAAGTAGTAGAAAAGGCAAAAAAGCGTAAAAAAGCGCAACGAGCTACCTTAAACTAGGATTGTTGAAATTTGACATATATAGAAAATAACTCAAGCTATTCGAAAGCAGTTCAACTGTTCTATGCAAATATTGTGCCGAGGTTCACAACGTAGAGCAGTGGGCAGAAAAAGCCACCTGCAAAGCACTTGACCGGTTATGTTTTGCTGAAACGTTTTTCACCTTGCATTTTCTCAATGCTTGATTGTCTCAAGGATATCTTCAGTATAGCGCTGATAGGATGATCTTTTATAATCATATTATATTCTCCAAAATGTTCATCAATAAGGGCAAAATGATCACGGAATCAGGCACACGCTGCAAAAGTTCTCAGCTCTCTGTTCTATTATTTATTCCGTTTGTTTAAATAGAGAATCGTAAATGATTCTTTATAAAAAAATAAAGGTGTATGGGGCCGGGAAGAGGCGCGTTGAGAGGTAACTCTTGGTGGAGAACGGTGGATGTGCGCGTATCTTGTCCGTGGAGGAAAAGTTTTTGAATATAATGGTGGTAAAGGTAGACTGGAATTGCAGGCGGATTTGAAACCGAGCAGAACGCGCCCACCAGAGCAGAGCAGCTACTACGAGCAGTCCGCCAGCGGCATTATGGAGTGCTATCGATCTTGTNACTGCACCAGAGCAGAGCAGCTACTACGAGCAGTCCGCCAGCGGCATTATGGAGTGCTATCGATCTTGTGTCGCCGACATGTACGCCATTCTTCTTCTCCTCGCTTCTCTCTTCCATTCTTTCATCAAATATTTTTTCAGTCGCGCCTCAGTGGACCAGTCGAAGAAAGTTGCCATTCTCAACTTGACCAATCAACTCTTTCGAATATATTTTCGCGTACGTTCCCGCGCCTTTTATTATTGTCGAAATTTACCGATCAGTAATAAGAAAGCTTGGATTGAATGAGGCAAATTGCTTCGAAAGGCGATAGCGCTTCTTTATATCAATGTACACACGTGAAAACTAAGAAAAAACTATCATTCTTAAGGAAAAACGGTGTTCAGGTACTGAAAAACGAGCTCATCTTTGCTAACTACGGTGTCTGGCGAGATTTCTTGTTACTGATCGGAAATTTTTGACTATAAATTCATCGCCATGCTGACCTATTTCAGATCAACAAACTGAATCTGTTGAAACCGCTGATTCGCGCGATCGAAAACAGCGGTACTCTTTATCAGATGTTCTCCATGAGTGAAAAGGTCACCTACAAGTATTATATTGGGCGGAAGGCGATGTTTGATTCCGATCTTACCACAGGTACGTGCCAAACCGCTCTCACGCGCTGTACAATCGATGTTTGTCATGATTTATGTTAAAAAATTCAAATTTTGGTATTGCCACGAAACTAACTAAGCTGAGAACTTCCACCTATACAATTCTTTCGCTTTCCCTCTCAGCGCATGAAGTTTTCGTGTTCTTAGCAACGGAATTCGCAACTGAATTACGGTACTCATCGTCCTGCTTTCTTTACTCGGCAGAAAATTCGACTGTTTCTGAATGACTCTTCACAATTTAATCATCGAATATTGCGATAATGTTGTCTATTTTTGGGCGGCATAGAAATATACACCATAGGTTAAATTACTGTATTCAAAGGGAAGCGTAGCGATTACATGACATTATGCATCTTTTTAAACTTTTTCAGCTGAACAGGCGCTGTCTTATGCATTCCGCAATTGTCCGTCGGACTGCGCGCGCAACAAACGGCTCATTCTTATGTACCTCATTCCTGTAAAGATGTTCCTCGGACATATGCCCAGCGAGAGGCTCCTCGAGATGTACAATCTAATGCAGTTCTCCGATGTCGCACGCAGCGTCAGGTGAGTTAATCGAAGAACTTTGGTCACCTCCCCTTGGTTTGCAAAGTATCCCGTCGATTGTTATTGGCTACGCATGACAAAGCTGCTTAGCGCGAAGTCAATCACAATATAATTGGTTGGAACATAAATAATGTCGTTTACTTCCTTCTTTGATTCAAAGCCGGTCAATTTCTATAAGCACGGCATCAACACAGTTGCCACAAACATGATATTATGTTATTGAAAGAGAGGGTTATTATGTTGTTGATGAAAGTTTCACGATTTATGTATAATAATTTTTCCGGTATGAAAAAAAGACATTACTTATGCTTCAACCCAATAGAGTGATATATTTCGCAGTGAGCTTGTCATGCGCAGCTAAAACACAATTGCGGTACATTTTGGAGAATAGTGGAGTGACAGTTCTCCAGTAGAGATATACGCAGTGCAATTGTTCCATCACGACCGTTTTGCAGAGAAGGCAATCTGCTGCGACTGGACAAGACGCTCGCCGATCATGAGCACTTCTTCATCGCCTGTGGAATTTTTCTCATGCTGGAAAAGGTCCGCATTATCACCTATCGAACTCTGTTCAAAAAAGTGTAAGTCGTTGGCAGTGTTTGTTCGCCAAAAATAAACATATTGCAATTTTAGGGCCAAGATTCTCGGAACACATCAGGTTCCGTTGGAGGCGTTTCTAATTTCGTTGCGTTTCCTCAACGTTGATGATGTCGATGCCGACGAAGTGGCATGCATTGTCGCCAATCTTATTTACCAGGTAAAGCTTAACAAGGAATTCCGGTCGCCCTTTGCTCTGGCCAATGTACCGTAGATTGTTATTGGTCAGGTGCGAAAGCCCAGCTTAGCGCAAAGTTAATTAAACAATATTTTGATATGATTCTCACTAAGCTTGTTATGCGCGTCTAAAAATAATTGCGGTACATTTTCGGGAATAGGGGTGACCGCTTGAAATCACGATCACACTTCATCATTGATTGTACATGCATTTTTCTTTAGGGGAAAATCAAGGGCTACATCTCGCATCAGCACCAAAAGTTGGTGATTAGCAAGCAGAACCCGTTCCCAGCTTTGTCATCGGTGTCGTCCGCTGTTGCCACGTGATCACTTTGCATCCGTCTATTTATTATCTGATTAGGCGGAGAAGTTTGCATCACATCACACAGTTTCATCGAACAATGACGCGTCGAAATACTTAGTACATTAGTCGCAGGGCACAAGCAGATGATCATTCGAGACAGAAAAAGGGAAAGGAGATTCGACGAACTATAACCAAAGAATTACCATGGTGCATGCGGAAAAGCAATGATGTGAGGTGCCTTTACGTAGTACATCAATAATATAATAGTGAAAATCCTGATTACGCCGGCGCATCACAATAACAACGGTTTGACAGACTAGCAGCGGCCGGCGGAGTGATCGAACGCGGGCAGCCATGGATCCTTTTTTGTTCAGCTTCTTTCTTCGTACGCGTTATCCAACAGTTATTCCGCATTCTTGGAACTAATTTGTTCAATTTGGCTGGCTACGCTCAAGTCGAAGCGTTCAAAAGTAGAGATAAGATAAAAAATAAGCCGTTAATGATTGGATACATGGCGTCCCGCAACTCCATCACCCAACAAGGGCCACCACGAACAACCGGCACGCTGTGTCTCAGGATATCTTTACCCATAAAAGACGATGTACAATCTTATAAATGCGTTAATATATATAAATTCCGCAATCACATTTCTATCTGTTTGATTCGATCATTTGAATCTACAAGGCAATATAGTTACTAATTTAAAAAGGCCCGTTGTAGACCAATACGGGAGCAATGTGCAGAACATCACAATCGTTGGAAAGTAGAACACAATACGATGGTCATTCGTTGTTAAACACAAGGCGAAAGCGCATAATTACGAGTTAGTACGCGGGGTAGGTAAATAGCAACTCGAATATTCACAAGTCTGCGCGCGCAGATTGAGTCATAATTATGAGCCGAGTCGCGGTAGTGGAAAGGTGACACATTGACGGTGTCAATAAATATAATATCGGCCACCCAGGTGGCGGCCGGCGTAGGATGCGTTGGTCGAGTTTCGTATCACAGAAATAGCGGCACAATGGCGGGCGCTCATCGAGATTGGGCGCCGGGGCTTAGGAGGACGCCGCTGTCGTCAGCCGAACTGTCCACCACGATGACGGTGTTCTCACCGGAAGAATGACGTACTCGTTGGGAGCGAGGGCTATCGTCGGTCTCGGTGGCGGTATCGTCCCCCGTATCAGGCAGTAGCTTGTCGTGCGTCGTACGCAGATCATCCGGCAGTCGCACCGTCATGTCGGCGATGAGCGCGTTGAAGTCCGCCGACTCCGACCCGATGCTCAGCGCGTCTCCGCTCACGATCGACTGCGAACGTGAGCCGGGAATCTGAACGAACAAGAATGTAAACGCGGTGAGGCATAAACAGAAGGCAAACGAACGCTAAGCGAGTCGTCGTCCATATCGCAGATTGAACTACCGCGCAATTGGGAATGGGTCCATTTCTCAGCCTTCTGAAAGTAAAGCGTGAGTTGGAGGAGAAGAGAGAGAGGAAAGGGACCTTGAGTTCGAGTTCGGCAATTTTCTGTTTGAGATCAGCAATGGTCTGCATGGCTTCGGTCTCTTTGAGGCGCGCCATGACGGACTGTTCCTTGATCTGACTGAGCGCCTCGATGGTCTTCCGCTGTTCGTCCCTCAGCAAGTTGTTCACGTCCTTCTCCTTCTGCAGCACCCCTTCGCGCTCCTCGCGCATTCTCTTAAGCTCTTGGTCCTGTCGCTTCAGCTGGTTCGTACACACGTGATTCTACAAGCGAGCGAATGAGTCATCTACGCGTCGCCGCCAACAAGAGCGCATTTCCTCACCTGAGTCTCCAACTCCATCACCTTCTGCCGCATCTCCTTCAATTCGGCGACAGTGTCGGCCTCTCGAATGCGAATGCCCATCAACTGGTCCTCGAGCTCCTTGACGGAGATGCCGTTGTTGTTCTCGGGCGACGAAGACGCGTCACCCGCGTCGACGGACGTGCCCATGAGGGAAGCGGTCAACTTCGCCAGTCGACCTCTCGCGGTCTGTTGGACGGATTGCTGTTGTTGGGACTCGGCAGGCTTATCCTTGTCGGGGACTTCCGGTCCGGGACCGGCGGCGACGATGGAGGCGCGGCGATCGGATGTGCCGCTGCCGTTTTCGAAGCAGCGCATATGAATGTACTTCTACAAGCGATGAAGATAAAGACGATGAAGCTGAGAAGCTGCGCGAATAACCGCGCCACTTACAGCCCAATGTCCCTCGAGCTCCGCCAGCCGTTGGCGCATCTCCTTCAGCGACAGCGACGCTTCGGCTTCCCGCATCTTCACCGAGATAAGCTCCTCCTGGAGAGTCGCGACGCAGTGGTCGGGCGGCGTCTCCTTCAGTCGCTTGTTCGCAGCCTCCAACTCTTGGATGCGCTGCTTCAGGTCGCGAATGGTGTTCTCGTTGTCGGCCTCACGCGCGTTCGTCTCAATCATCTCCTGTTGCAGCGAGTGGATGTGCTCAATCATGGTCGTGTCGTCGACTTGGATCTCCTTCTCTGTTGATGTGTCGTGCTTCTAAACACGATGCGTCAGAACGGTGGGGGAGGAGAGAGAGTGAGAGTGAGAGAGGACAGCCATGGGGATGGTAAGGCGAGATAACACAAAATGATGGTTCGGAATGTCGTCGAGTGCCGCCCTCCACGCCGAAACGAGCCAGCGCGCAAATTCTTGCCCGAGGCGTAAAATCAATAAATTACACGGTCCGTTCGAAAATACTGTAATATTATGTCGTATCGTTGTTTGAGTTGTCTTTTGGCGGCACGTCTCGGCCGGGGGCGGGTGACAGTAGATCTACTTGCGAACTCACCCGGCAGCTAAGCTCGCGTATAGTTTCGTAGGCCTCCTCGAGTCGACGGTGCGCGTCGCTGTTCATGTCGCGCAGCTTGTGCATCTCGTGCGAGATGTTGATGCAGTTTTCGGCTTCCTGCGCCAGAGTGACCTGCCCTCGAATGAGTCGGTCGGCCAGCGCCGCGCTCTCCTGCTCCAAGTACTCGATGCGTTGACGCAACAGTCGATTCTCCGTTCGAAGGCGCTGCAAATCGTCCGGCGTAATGTTTGCACGACCCCCCGCGCTTACTAAGTCATCCAAGCCGCTCCAATCATTTACTCTCTCTACTCACTACTGCCAACCTTTTTCGTCCAGCGAAAGCGGCGGTAAACTTTTCGTTTGTTGTTCATCAGTAGCATTACAACGGAATACGGGAAGGGGTGGGATGAATGATGGGGCTGATGGACGGAGGGGGAAGCGATGCGGCGGCGCGAAGACCAACCGAGCGCAGCCGCGGACGAAATATTAGTGCAGAAAGGGTCTGCGGGCGGGACGGGTGGCGGCGGCGGTGGTGGCAGCGCGGTGCGGCCGGCGGTTCTGAACGACGCGTCCGTTTGGACGGCGTAATGGCCGAGCGGGAGACTGCGACGCCCGGCCTGACTCATTCCGCCCATTCATCCGTCGTCGTCGGCACAAACACACGACCCGCCACTTACTCGCAACTCGATCGCCTCCTCCTGCTCTTTCGTCCTCTTGGCCAAATAGTCTTTCTCCAGTCTGTAACAATCAATGTCCCGAGTACGTCTCACACCTCGCGACCACGTACCGTTTCATTTTCTTGGCGTTCAGAGTGACGTTGTACGCGACCGCGAACAACAACTCGTGGTCATTTTCGAACCGCTCGCGAACATCCCGTTGAAAATACTGCAAAAGGAGTGTCAGCATGCCTGCATGTAAGCAGTATAGGGACTACCTTGAGCATTCCCTCCATGTCCAGTTTGAGCAGGTCGATACGCGCCTGCTGAAGAATGGCCATCGCCAAGCGGAAAATAATCTCCATTCCCTGAAGAAAATTGCGCGTCAATCGAGAGAGAGAGCGGACCGAATGAAGAATGCATAATAAGGGGTTGGCAATCGCTCAGACCTCGGCCAGAAAGACGTCCATTATGCGATTCGCCAACTCCAAAGGCAGCGTAGTGGTGAAGAGCGTCAGAAACCAACTGCTAGCGTACATACTCGTGTCGAAGCCCATATTGTTGAAATGTGTGAACAGATCAGGCATTTGCTCCTGCAAAGGTGGGGGTTGGAAGGGTGCGCGGCCAACAATCATCGCGACCAACCTGAACAAGGCACTCCAACTGGAACATACAGAGGCCAAGCTGCATTAGCCGACGATCGCTTTGCCATCGCGCTCCGATCACAAACACAACGCATCAGCGTCACAGATTCAGGTCGCGCGCTGACTGAACCAACGCAAAAATTGCGCTGCCAATAACGATTGAATAGATTCGCGCAGCACACTGCGCGCAGGCAGCAAATAGCAGTAGACGAATAGTACAACCGGAACCCCATCTGCAGTTTCCGAACTCTTTGTCGCCTTAGCCCACACAAGACCGCGAGTTTCTCTCCAGCACCCATTTCAATAAGCAAACGCACAAACTTGTAAGAGTAGTTGTCCGACAATGAACGCCGATCCTAAAAAAACAATTTTTTCACAGGTGAACACTTCAGGGTGAGCATGGTGGAGGGGTATTTTGGAAGCTTATAATCCTCGGCATCATTAGTTAAAGCGCCCAAAAGCGATTTGGTACAGCCTGGCGCGTGTTGAGAATAATAGGCATAGGAAGTACCAAAACTCTGTCGGGAAGTTCCGACTGAAACATACTTCAGAAATCGACCCATATTTCTTCCCCCGATTTCACCGTCGCAAAAAAGCCGAGCTCCGATAGGTATGTTTGAGTATCGTATTTATGTTCGATTTTTTTGACATCCGAGGTGAGTTTCTAAAGCATATGTCAGCCCCTAGCCAGCCTCTGAGGAAGTAGGCGGTCGGCGGGAAAAGCAACAGGATGAGCTGCCAAAAACACCGCCCGCAAAACAAGGCGCTTCATCCCACCTTGGCAGTAACCGACTTCGGCGTCATGAAGACTGTACGCCTTGATGACATTGAAGAGGGATTGCTGACCGCGACCGGAGTCTTTGAAGAATTCCAATTCGGGATAGGTGCGCGATATATCGCGCACAATCACCTAAACGATCATCAATGAGACGGACGAGAGGGAAGGCGGCGGGACGACCTTCTCGTGAGGCGAACTCGTGCGCATGTGTATGGCATAGGCGTCGTGGATGGCGGCCACATCGGCTCCGCTCAACAGCTGCCAGGCGATCGTGCGGAAATGACACGGAATGCCCTGTTTCACCATGTCCTTAACGCAATGTTCACAGTAATTCCATGAATGAGCCATTTCAGAAAACTCTCTCGTACTTTGATGTAACTCGGTCGTTTTTTGTATTCGACTTGCCAATTCTTTACGAGGCTGCCCCAGACGGCCCACAAGTCGAGGTCTTCGTCCGCCTCGTCGGGCTGCACGCTGTTCTGGCGGCTCTTGCTCGATGACGGCGAGTCGGGCGCCCGAGGGCCCCCCGAGCCGCTCGAGCTGCTCTTCTTTGACGCCACTGAGCGCGTGTCTTGCTCGTTAATCCTGTAAATAACCTCTTGCATCTTTGCCAAATCCTTCTTACTTTACCCAGCCCCCATAAATATATTCAAATCTTAACACTAGACATTTCCACTTTGATAAGGATATTTTCAAATCGAACAGGACATTTTACAATTCAAAGGTGACGTTTACCATACTGATTTAATTAGGAAACTGTCCCTTTTTCATCCGAACAATGTATTCTTTGAATTGAAAAGTGTCCATATTAGAGTGGAATTGGTAAAATAACAAATCCCATCTCCATCCACGCTTTCAATGCGAGAATCCCCCCAACTTCACAACCCACCCCCTCACCTGCATTTATTTAATTTAGCGCCGCTCGCTGTGTCTTTACAGAGCGCGTTTTTACGTTCAGCGCAGCCCGACTGTGAAATTGAGTCGGCGGCACGCCCCAGTCAGCGGCGGGTAAATCGCGAGCGCGCGATGCGATGAAGCCATACGTCAGCGCCAAAACAACAAGGCATAAAAGCGAGAGACTCACTTGTTCAGTTCTTCCATTTTCTGGAGGACGGAGGCGGCTGGCGTAGGAATGCCAGATGGATGGTCCAATACGGAGCGATCGCAGTCGGAGGGCGGCTGCGTCTCGCAGTCGGTGTCGCCACCTGAAACACGCGGCTAGTCCGGTTCGATGCGAACGATGAGTAAACAAGGGAAGCGGTGCGTCAAAATGCGCCAGCAAAACGCACCGAAATCCGAAGTCTGCCGCTGAGCGACGGCAGCCATGACGGGCTCGACGTCGACTCGGCCGACCGATGTGCCAGCAGTGCGTCGCGTAGGAGAGGAGGCGGCCTATAAACAGGGCGGTTCGGTCGGCGCGGTTCGGTCGGTCGCGCGGTTGTCACACGCCGACTGCCGCCGACAACTGTATCGCCATCAATGGACGCGCGCGCGTCTTTTTTCTCAAATCCGTACAGCCCGACTGCAACGGTGTTCAAGGGCGAAGCAGCGCCGCCCAAGGTCGGCCGATTAGTCGGCCTCAGCTTCCTCTGCTCGCCGTCTGCCAAGACCTGTCGACGTGCAGCGTGCACAGCGCACACCTTACGCCTGACGACGACGCGCCGCCGCACTGATTCAGCGCTGGCCGAGCGTCGCTGTCTAAACACAGCCGATTCGCTAAGGAGTGGACGCCGGTCGTCGCGCTTTCGCTTTACTCCCAGCCGTCCATCACGAGCGCCAGATAGCGAAAATTCCCGACCAGTTGGCGCTCTTTGTATATGTCCGTACCTGCCCGCAGAACGCGCGCCGATACCTTCAATCGATGTATGACCGACGAGCAGACACAAATACCGCCGAATCCGTGCCGTGGACACGGACGAACAACGGTTAGTCACGATGAGAGAGAGAGCGTCGGCTCGTACGGGGGGGCGCATGGCCGGACAAACTGGAACCGACAGAAGCGACGACGCGCCGAACGCCGGAACGCAGCACGCCGGTCGCACCGTTGCCTGACGACCAACCGTGCAAGGCCTACCCTCCCCCTCGTGGACATCCGCATCGCAATAGATAGGCCCCTGGGAAAGCGGCGCCATCGCTTGCATCAAGCCGCGCGCTGCTGCGCCATCCTCCGCGCGATCGAAGACCGGTCGACGCCGCCATAACTAACGACTGCACTCTTTAGGGACCGAAATACGCGGCCACTTCTCCGCACATCTCCATACATCTCAACGGCTGTATCGAAGAACGGCCGCCACTCGACTGGACGCAAAATAATGACCGGACGACTTAGTTGACCTCGGTCGGCGTCTCCTCAGCCGTCAGCGTGTGCGCCATACACGCGGGCAGCAAGACGGACGGCTGCGCGGAAACGAATAAACGCGTCGGCTGTCGGCAAAACTCGGCGCTCAATGAGCGTTGTGTACAAACAGCGACGACGACTAGGCCCGATCCGGCGATCCGGCGCCTGTCACCACCGCGGCTTCCTCGTCTCGCATGACAACGACTATACTTGACCCACTGCCGCCCATCCCTCTCTCTCTCTCTCCCCCCACCACCAATCACAGCCCACTCTGCCCAATGGCATGCCCAACAATGCCCATCCGCCCACCTCCCCTGCCGATGTCTTGATCACTACTTGCCGATTTCAACGCCCACCTCGACCTTTTATTCTCTCATCCGTGATTATCGCGCGAATGCGCCGAATTTGGATCGAGTAGCCAAGTCAACAGGAGACAACATTCGCGGTCAGTAGTTAGACATTCAAACACCTGCTATTCATTCATATACTTTGCTGACATTACAAGCTAATCAGCAGCAGTCAATGCGATCGGCGATTCCTAACGATTCATTCATCATGCAGTGACACTGATACACCCCCGACGCGATCGCCGATCACCACTCTCAAAGACGACAGCAACAACTATGCCTATAAATATTCTATCAACGCCCAACCGAGCACGACACCGCTATACTAATAAGGGCACCGGTTCGCGCATATTTCTCCGCCGACAATACATAACTCCTTCTCAGAATAGGAGGTCTATTTGTTAGCTGGATAAATAAAGGCCGCGAAGCCTAAAGTTGAGGCTTGCAGCCGCAGATGCACGTATTTGCTCGTCGCGGTAACCACCACAGGAATAAACGAGGCTGGTCGAAGCCGACAACGTTTAACAGCAATGCTGTGCGTAATCGGCCGTTGTCATGGACGCAAAGGACGTCAAGTACGGTACATAATTACCGTCAAGAGTTCGCGTGTTTCAAACTGTATGATATGTCGCTGTGCCGCCACGCTAGCAAGCCGCTTAGGCGACGCCCCACTCCCATACCGCCGTGCTTACTGCATTAAAGCGTTAACTGCCGCGTCACCTTTCATGACCACTTTATGAACAAAGTACTCAAGCGCGCATATAATGTCGTAAAACAAAAGCGATGCGAAAAAACATATACACTCTATGCTGAACAACGAATTCGCGTCGCCGCCTCAATAAATATAAGTGGCATCGTATTTTCAGTGAAACAAAAGACAGCCGTCAGTAGCACGACGTATGAGTAACAGCAGAATCAATACCAATATCACAGTTGAACGACAATTGTGCGAGTAGCCATCTCGTAGACCGATCGATTGTAACGAAAGGCATACATCACCACGCACAGGGGAAACATAAAACTAAGCGTAAGATTCTTGAACAATGATCGCAGGAGAGACCTGAAAAGAGTTGTACTTTGTACGCTATTTGGAACGTCGTCAACAAGGATGACATTTTGTTGTGCCAACGAATTAGTGTGCGCGCTACTGTAGGCATTATCTCACTTAGTCATCCACCCCCTGTTGCGTGGTAGCAGCACTCCACTTCAACACTTCAAAAGGAGCGGTTGCTTGCCCTGTTCCCGTTCCTACCCCGCACCACCACTCAACTCCTCCCCCTTCTGCTATTGTTCGTCCAATGTTAGCTAACCTGAAGAAGCACCCTTGCAATTTCCGGTTTCTTCACACCGCAAGTTGCAAAAAACACTCATCCACTCTCACACAACAAACAGTTATAGCCGTAGTGTCAAGCTCATTTATCGTTAATATTTGCTTTTGACGAAAATGAACAACACTAAACGCTGCTTGACGAACAAGAACAACACGAAAGGCTGCTTACGATCGAAAGTCGACCTGGTCCGGTCCGACGACGGCGATGCGATTGTCTCTCGGCGCACCAACGGGGTGCAATTCATGGCAAGCGATCACCCGTATAATAAGAAATGCAACTGCAGGAAGAAATTCATAACAAGAATACAATATCAAGGCAGCACACCCCCCAGCCGCCGCCTCCGCCAAGGACTTCGGTCCGACGGAAGCGCCGCGATTCGGGCGAAACGCAATCGCGCTCATCGCGCTCGTCGACTCCCAGCTGGTCTCGCGGCGACCTACGCAGAAGCTGAATCAACCGACAAAAGTCCGCCTCGATCCTCATTATCCGCCAATTTTTCTGCTCTCATTCTCCTCTGTTCTTTTTCCCTCCGACGTGTTTCCAACTACACATTCGTTGCATTCGTTGCATTTCTTTTGTTGTACTGTTGATGTAATTGCGAATGAAGCACGAAGCGAAAGGTGGAATCGATCAAGTTGATTTGCGAGCAAAGTACAGTGTGTTAGTGAGAGGGAAAAGAAGTGGGCGGGGTGGACTCTCTCGAAGTCGGCGTGGCAGTCGTTGCACGGCGCTCGAGGCCGATAAATCAGGACTGACGATGAACTCACCTTGTCGGCCGGCCAGCCGGGTCCCTGGCGAAGGAAAAAGCGGTGATTTACACGACCGACCGAACCCGACCAGCTCCCGTTTACGACCGGCGCGCGACCGTCCCGGCGGTCCGGCGGCCCGGCGTAAAATGGTCGTTAAATGGCCGTAAACGGCGCCGATTCGGCGACGCCGCCGTCAGCCCCGCCAAACATTGCCCCGCCGGCTGCCATCCGGCGCTCCGTCCCCGACGAAGACTATGCGTTTCGTGAGGCGCGAAGAAGCGCCGCCCATCGTCCCGTAGCTCCCTCCCTGTCCATCACAGCTCTCTCGTCACGACGCCGTCATGCGACTCGTCATCTTCCTTCTCTTCGCCACCGTCCTCGATGTCGCCGCCATTCGCTGGCTGTAAGCCCGCCTTACCGCCACCCCGCGATTACCGTAGTCCACCCCGTTTCAGCGGCCTCAATCTCGCCGATCAGCCCTGGACCGAAGCCAAACATTGTCCAAAAAACAAGGTGCAGCGCAAAAAGTACGGCCTCGTCGGTTCTCAGGTAGGCGATGGTATCATCGGTGATGACTAATCGTTGCGCTACTTTAGTCGAAACTATGCAAACGACACACCGAAATGATGCCGGTGATCATGCGCGCCGCGCAGCTCACCGCCTACACTTGTCAGACGCAGTTCGCCGACCGTCGTTGGAACTGCTCCTCCGTCTCCTTTGCGCCTCGGATGAAACCCGATCTGACGAAAGGTGAGCGGATGAATGAAACTTTTCGGACTGATGAGACGGACTTGCAGGTACACGCGAGCAGGCCTACCTCTACGCGCTGTCGTCGGCCGCGATCACCCACCAAGTCGCCAAGGCGTGCGTCTCGGGCGACCTACCCTTCTGTCCGTGCGGAGCGAATCCCACCTCGCCAACGGATGGGACGTTTAAAGTGAGAGAAGATCATCTTGTGAGTAAGGGTATTGGGGCCGCTCAGAAATTGTATCACCGCATTTTTTGGCCTTTTCAAACCCCCTCCCCCCGCCCCCTCCTGTCGCGCTGCGTCAGCGACGGTCTACTTCCCCGTGCTTCGGCAGAGATATGACGTCACAGCGTCACGCTCCCGTCTCAGGGCTACTCCAATACTCTTCAGGGACCGATCTTGTGAAACTAATGTAATTACATTTGCTGCGGTTGCATCTGATGCAAACACTCTCATTGGTCAGAAGCGGCGTAGGCGGAAAAATACGTCGCTTCCAACCAATGATGGCATTGACGAAAGATATGACTCAATCAGACGGAGTTATATTATTTATGAAACCGGCGCGAGGGCGGAACGTAATTTATGATCGGCCCTTCGAAATTTCAGTGGAAAGGCTGTAGCGACAATGTGGTGTACGGCCAGAAGGTCAGCCGCGAATGGGCGGATGCGCCGTGGCGAAAGAAGCGCCGACGAGCTCAACAGCGCAATCGCACACGCACCGATGACGACGACGAAGCGGACGGCACGTTGTACAACGACATGGCCATCATGAGCATGGAAGAATTTATGCGAAACTCCGAAGAAATCACGCCGCGCGCCAAAATGAATCAGCACAACAACGATGTGGGCAGAGAAGTGACGCATCAGCAATTGACTCGCAAGTGCAAGTGCCACGGCGTGTCGAGCAGCTGCAGCGTGAGAACCTGCTGGAATACCTTGCCCGAGCTGCACGTCATCGCCGAAAAGTCCTTACCACTACTCTTCCACTTTCATCCTGCCCTTCAACCCATATTTTTTCAGGCTTAAAGATCGCTATGTTCAGGCGACCGAAGTCCGTGCAATGAGCAAAACCCGACCCCAGCTGGAATTTGAACCCGTAGCTCTGACTGGTAGCGTATCGAAGGAGAACTTGGTGTACATTCGCAAGTCACCCGACTATTGCACCGAAGACAGGCGCGTTGGATCGATCGGAACAAAGGGACGGTAAGCCGGCGAGCAATGAAATGCTTAAAACCTCTAGCTGTAGCGACACAACCGCTAACGACGGTTGGTTGTATCGCTCTGTGCGCATGCGCGACCGTTATGGGGCATCGGGCGTCGACACATCAAAATGCTCCAGAATTTGCATCGCAAAATTAAAAAACTGATAACAGATTGTCGATGTACGAATGATAAGCTTCATCCACAAGTCTGAATATGCAAAATTTCAAAGTATACTCACATCTTACTGCCTGTAGAGCTACCGTATAACTACCGTAAACGATACGACTATTAAATCATAAAAACAGTTGACAAGAATGATAATTGGCCGGGAATGAATGAATTGCAGATTGTGTAATGCGACATCGGATCAGCATGATGGATGCGACACAATGTGTTGCGGGAGGGGTTATACAACGGAATCGATGGAGGTTGAAGAGCAATGTCACTGCAAGTACGTCCACTGCTGCTACGTCAAATGCAAGCAGTGTCGCTTTACTGTCAGCAGACATTACTGCAAATAACCGAACTTCATAATCTCGAAGCAATCGTTGCTCTTTATAGTAGCCGCATTTATGTTAATCGTATTTCGGCGGCATTCGTGATCGCATTTGTTTGTTGCCGTTATGCTGAGCTTTACTACCACATGATTGACGATACGAAAATGATCTGATTGGTCATTCTTATAGGTCACGTCTCGGTGCTCTGGCGGAAGGGATTTTGCAATATCAAATTTTCGCTATTTAATGCGCATTCTTTCTGCATTTGGTCCGAAATTGAACAAGTAGCAACATGTTCCTTGTTTTTGTATGCGTGAAAATCATCCAAATGTTGCATTTTTACTTGCCGCGCCCGGAGCAGTCAGCTAGCACAGCGTTATTGATATTTTATGTGTGGCGCGCTTAGTAGCTCCGCCAGAGCGCCCTCATGCGAACTATAAATAGTTTTCAGCAGTGTCAACCAGTGTACAAAGGTCCAGCTGAGAAACGTGTCACTGTAGTCTTTATAGAATCGGTGATGGTCGGACCAATGCGGCTTGCAATAAACGACGGCTTACTACTATTCGCTGCAGCAATCTCAATTGTAGCCGTGATAAAAATGCGTCCGTTTTGCAATAAAAGATGATCATGTATCGAAAAAACAGCGAACCAATTGGAATACATTCACGTACACGTCGTCAACAACAGGAAAACAGTGAAAACAAGCGGAGCAACAGAGAATGAGGGATCTTTCAGGGACCACCCCGCCGCGGGGTGTAACCGAGTTGTCGCTCTTTCTCCTTATCGATGTCGCCGCCCAGTCCGTAACGGTCCTTGACTTCTTCGAGCTTCTCCTTCTGCTTGTCGGTGTCCATTCGTCGCCAAGCCTTGGTCGCCTGGTAGTATAGCACGACCAAATAGCGATTGCATACGTTGAAGCCGCTCAAGTGTTCGCACGCGTTCTTCGCGTCGAAGATGTCCTCGTAGATGACAAACGCCGTGCCGCGCGTTTCAGGCGTGTTCCCGCTGAAAAACATTACACCTGTACACTATTTGCGGCGCAAAAAAGATTACGTCATTATAAATAAAAGCCCGGCAAAACAACACAATTAAAGATAATTGACTTCGGGTATATTATTCTTGCAAACAGGCATAAATCATTGATAATTGAGTAAATAAAACCAGGCTCGCGCAAATCTTCGTGGTAAACTCATCGTCCTGTTGTTCGCAATTACGCGCCAGATGGAATTCACAGGCAATGAAGGAAACTAACGTCTCGTGTTTATAAGATTAAAATCAAAATCCAACGTACATTCTTATTTGCCGAATAGCTCCAAACTTGCCAAAGATGTCGTACCTGAAAGAGTCACAAATGTATCAACACATCGAAAGAGAAACAATTAATGAAAGAAAGAAAAAATGTTACATTTCTTCAGTAGTGATTTTGTACGGGAGGTTCTTGATGTAGAGCATTCTGTTCACTTCTGGGGGCAATTTCATGCCCGTTCGACCTCGTGCCATCGCCATTGTTGCTCTGAACGTGGATTTAGACGGCCGAATTCAAAACTTGCAGCAAACTAAACGAAAATGGAGTCGAAAACGAGTGAACTCAACAAAGCGGTACAAATGTGTTTCGAAGATTGCCTGAGACGAAAATACAAATTTCGTTGTAGGACGTCAATTTGCACTGCAACGGCGAGCGCCAAGGATACGATAGTCACTTACTATGAATGATCACCTTGCGATTGACTAAAACTTTAATTAATTCGTAATACACTAAGTATGGTGCTAGCTGATTGAATGTTTATGTAATTACTTTAAAAAATGGCAGCAGAAATATTGTTATATGATTTGCCAGACGAGCTGATTGTTCACACGTTTCGTTTTCTCGATTATCAATGGCTGACTGTGTGTCGAATGGTCGAAAAGCGATTTCGTAACCTTGCGGACTCAGAGATGTTGTGGAAGCGATTGACGAGACTCGGTAAATATTCTTCCCACTTCTACTTACTCGCTGAGTTCATCTTGTTTCAGATTATAAAGCTGATCAAATATTGTGGGACTGTTGGACCTACCGCGACTTTTACTCGCAAGGTATGTACCATTTCCGCTTTAATAAGGACACTTTCCGTATTGGCTCGACTTGAAAAGTGTCCTTAAAAATATCGAGAGTGTCCTTATTAAGGTGAAAATAGTGTAAAATAGGCGTTGCCTAACCTTCAGTTCATGTTGTGAGCGGATATTGAACTTTTTTATCGGCTGAGTATTTATAAAGCAACAAGTTGTTATGCATTACATGNAAAATAGGCGTTGCCTAACGATCAGTTCATGTTGTGAGCGGATATTGAACTTTTTTATCGGCTGAGTATTTATAAAGCAACAAGTTGTTATGCATTACATGCGCATACATTCTTTAAAGTATTATTTGTAAACAGTCGACTTAATTATTTTTGAGGCGAGTCGGGCGCCATCATTTGATTGATTACTCGTTTCAGTGCTTCACCGGTTTCGATACTTGCCGGGTTGGTGGTTGCGTAATTCCGAGATTATCGGTGGCCTTCTACAGATCACGGTGAGCGCCTTTAAAATACATCTGAAAGACTGGCGCTTTCGCTCGAAAATTGAAGAAGGAGAGCATGAATATGAAGGGACATATTTTCAGGTGGAAAAGGATGGGATCAATTGTTACGATTGCATTCCGGCGGTCGACGGGCGCTTCTATGCGAACGAATCCCACTTGGGGAACGTGCGTATTTTGCGACAGAACGAATCGGCCAATGGGAATGATTACTGCGTTCGGCTGAACAGTCCCGATGTGGGCAATTATTACAAGCTGCGTAAGCGCCGCCTTTTCACCATTTCTTACCTCGGTCGACGACTGCGCATGTATTGTCATCAGAGCGATTTAGCCATTCAGGTATTCCATCTTCTATTCCCCTCTTTTTCATATGCTCATTGTCGGTGTTTAGGATGGTATTTTCCACCGAACTTGTAAGATGTGCACTCAGACGTCGAATCACGATTGTGAATTGATTTGTCCAATAAGGGGGCAGCGATTTATTGAAAAATTGGAGAATGGCGGCTTCCGCTTTTCATGTCAGGACCAGGAGGCGCACGAGTCGATGGATGAGAAGGTAAACTTACCAATGACGTCATCGAATCAGCAGCCTTCGTTGCAGTACTGGCTGGAAGTTGAGCACGGCTTCCGCGTGCTGTCGGATCGGGCGCTGACGAGTCTAATGTCCTACCTTATGGTGAGCGAGATGTACTACTTCCGCTCCATCAAGTTCAAATGTCTGCGCGACGCGGCATCCTTCACGGCCATTCCCTACAAGCTCTCGGGGCTCTCGACGGCGGCGCTTCCAGACGACGTTCTACTGCCACGCGCCGGTCTCTACAACGGAACATACTCCGTGCACGGACTCGAACTGATCGAGTGCTACTTCGACATGGTCCACGACGAGCTGGCGTTCGTTGGTCGGAAGGTGACCGGTGACCAGAATGTTCCAGCACGCGAGCTTACCTTCACGGCGTACGTCAATCGCCGCCTCCTCCTCAACGAGGATGATATCGCCTCTCCGAACAATCTGTCGTTAGCCGTACAGGCGCATGAGGACAGCGACTTTGCTGTTAACGACATCGCGTCATTTCGAAATCAGCCCTTTTTCGGCGATCATCCGTGGCATTGGGATTGTTCGGGGATGACATTGGACCGCTGCTGCGGTCGGTATATGAGCGAAGGTCAGATCGCAGACTCCGGCTTCTCGCTGCCCGCCTTCTCGCCTCAAGTACTCGCCGTCCATTCGGACAAATGTTTTACGCTCTCCTGGATAGAGCTCGGTTGCGTTTCTGTTTTCTTTCGCTGTGACACTCAACCTCATTGTGATTCACTGTAAGTGATAAGTGTTGCATAATGCAGTTGACTTTTCCTTACTGTTCGTCCATTATCGCCTATTGCTCCACTGCGATCTTCTCACGGCGCCTTTGTCAGGTCTTATGCATCGTGTATGTGTTGTGCACAATACTGTACATTTTCACGCGTTCTCACAAAGTAGTGTTAACGTTATGCATAGTCATAAGGGTTCAGCTTCTGAATCTTGATGAATTTATTGAAAGATTTAAGTAAATATTTATTAAACGCATGCATCATTTACGAATGTGGTTATGTGGAGCCACCGCAGTCAACTTGCGGTTACCTATTAGTGTGTGAGATTTGATGTGTTGGTTTGGCATTTTTCGAGCGCGTAAACCCGTAATATTTTGAAAGCCATGTCAGTGGGGGTTGTGGAAATGGATCGACTGAGTTTGACGCCGAAGACGGAAGGAGGGACGGCGACGAATCGTCGATGCGTAAAGTGCCCAGAAGCGGGCATTCTGTCGGGTCTCGATCCGAAGAAAGCGGTGTACTGTCGGCCGTGCTTCATGCAGATGGTGATGCACAAGTTTCGTTCGTCCATCGGCCGGCAGCGCCTCTTCAAGGACGGCGAGTCGCGCAAGACGGTCGTCATCTTCGACGGCACTCCGGCCGCCGCCTTCCTCCTCGGCATGATCCGCTCCGGTCTCGCCGCCGACGCCCATCATCGTCTTCAGCTCGATCCCGTCGTCGTCGCCGTCGTCACCAAGTTGGATCGGCAAGAAATCGACGCCGTCATCAAGCGAATCGATACTATCAAATCTTACCTCCAATGCGATTGGCATATTGTTCACTTGGCGGCCGTGTTGAGCGACAACTTGCAAGACTTGTCTTCCTCCTCGAGCGAAATCTGTCCAGGCGTCGACCAACTGGATCGGCTGATCGAATTGTTTTCGTCGATTCGCAGCGAGAGCGGTCGATCGGAAATGAAGGTTCGATTGCGCACGGCGTTGCTGTACCGGATGACGGAGACGATGGGCGTTTCAAAGATGATGACGTCGGACACGGCCGATAGACTGGCAAAGTTGTCGCTGTCGTCGTTGGCACTGGGCCGCGGCGCGCAGATGAGCGAGGATACGGCGGTGGTGGACAAGAGGCACCCGAAGGTGGCGGTGATTCGACCGCTGAAGGAGCTGAGCGACAAGGAAGTGGGGATCTTCAATCGGTTCGAGCAGCTGGACGAGTTGACCGTGATCGTGGGCGATCCGGATCGTGCGTCACCCGCTGTGCAGACTATCACAGACTCATTCGTGACCCATCTCCAGGCCGGTTTCCACTCCACCCTCACGACCGTTCTCAGCAGCGCAAGCAAAGTGAAGACGGCGACGACCAGTCGAATTCGTTGTGCCTTCTGTTTTTCGTCCTCAGATGACCGTTTTTGCCTTGCATGTCGCGGTATTTTGGACGAAGTGGGCGAACCCTCCCTCTTGCCCTCTTCGCTCCAGTAACATACACGAGCGTTGCGCGTTATTGTTGAATTTGTTGGTTGTTTTGTTGCATGTGAAAGATTGATAAAGTTTTAGAAATGGGGAACGGTCGGAGCGACGGTTTGGGTTTGGACTCATGTCCCGATGAGGTTTTAATCAAGATATTGCGATTTTTGAGCGCCAAGGAGCTCGTCACCGTCTCCAATGTCAACAGCCAGTGCTTTCGGGTGGCGTACGACGAATTACTCTGGAGAAGGTTCGTAAAGCGCATTTGGTTTTAACTTATTTTAAGAAGGAGTGATGCTATTTAATAATTTGTTAATCACATTTAGGTTGTTTTGATTAAGTGACCCCGTTTTGAAACCAGGTTAAAAGTTCAATAATCATTATGTTCACGCACCTCGTGAGTACGGTAGGAGACAGGTTCGGGTTTGGAGACGGGGCCTAGAACTTACACCCTACCTTTAATAAACTTTCCTTGACTAGCGTTAAGTGCAGCGAGTCATTAAACACTATCCTTTGCATAATTGTGAGTGGTCATATTAAGTTGCTTGAACATGTGCGTTGTGATAATCGGGTGCTGCATTTAAGACTACGTCAGGAAACGTTATTTATTGATGGGGTGTTCGGAGACGTATCGTTCGCATCGTTAAAATTATTCTTTCAGTCGTTTCATCAGCGACTTTGAGTTGACGCCGTCAACTACGCTGAAAGTGAACAATTCGTGGAGTGAAGAATACAAAATGCTGTCCTATGAGGTGCCAAAGAAGCTTGTACAGGCGATCGAAGCGCATGTCGATGAGGTGCTTCACGTCGCCTTCTCTCCCGATGGCCAACTTATGTCCTCTTGTTCGAAAGACTGTACAGTTAAGGTTAGTGCTCTTAATCAAGCAGCTTATCTATTCGATGATTAATCGAATCTAATCAGACTCGCGACGCATTCTTGATATGAATGAATTGTTTAGTATACATTCTTGTCGCAATGCGATCAAACTGGCCCGACTCATGTGGCCAGTGCAACTCTTTTCAACCTTTTATTATTATACAATTGTGGAAATTTTCGTCAATTGACAGCTAAAGAACGTTGAAAAAATTGTGAATCGTGCATAACTTTAACATGCGCTCATTTGCTTAATGACGGGTATTCGCAACTCTCATGCCAAGTTAAAAAAGAGTGCTCCGTCCTTAATGAAACATGAATGTATGCCGTTGAAGGTTTGGTGGTGCGACAGACATCCGGTGACGCTGATGCACGAACGAGATTTGAGCAGCTCTCTTAATTGGCGCTACACGCAATACTCTCAGTTTAACGGCGATAGCTCGCTCTTGCTCTTGTCCGGCGTTCATAAGCCGGCAAACAATACATCGGGCGAAATCGCCATCTACTCGATTGACCGTGAGTTTCTTGACTGCAAATTTTGATTTTGAGGCATCGAGCATACTTTAAACGCTTTTAGTTTTTGTGATGCAGAAGTGAATTAAGTATGCATTTATGATTATCGTACGACTTTTTCCATTCGCACTTTTGAAATTTTCGAATTATATTCGATGCATTTGACGAAGGTGTCTGCTTTGATTCAGTTGTGTGGTGCGGCGGTACAGTGATCTTAAGTTATGATACATTTGTGACAATTGCACAATCGCACCGATCCGCAGTGTCGTACGAAGAATGAATAAAACCGTAGCATCTTGTTTCAGGTGAGGAAGAGACGATGCATTTTCGATGCCGAGTGATGAACAGGCCGTACGACGTGTTCGGCTGTTGGTTCGACAACATGCACATCCTCAACGGGGAACATTTCACGATGGGAAACACGCCGGTGTTTGGAGCGTCGGCGTCCCAGCTGTGGCTGTGCAAGGCGGCGCAAGACACGCACACCGAACGAACGGCTGTTCTCGCGCCCTTCTTTAGGTCAGTCTTTCTCTTTCTCTCTTCTACTCCTCATTTCGCCCTTCTCTTTCTGCTTCAATTTCCCCTATTTACTCCCGCGCTTTCAGGTTTCTCAATAGGAATGGTGCCAATTTGCGCATGATCATGGTTGGCGATTACGTATCTGATCAAGTACGCGGCACCTTTCGGCTGGCCGATATGGCTCTCGCCGAAAATAAGGTACTGCTTGTGTACTATATACCATTACCACTTTACAAAGGGCATTTCACAAGTGAAATCAGTATGGATAATATCCTGTTTGATTAGGAAGTATCTTTATTATCCAGGATAACAAGAATATTTTATAAGGATACTCTAGGATAAGTATCCTTATTTATGTATAAATGTGGTGCCGTTTTTTCGGAAATAAAACCACACGCTAAAATAGTGGCCCACTGTAGAGAGGGATTCAAACAGTTGTGGCACAGTGCTACGATTTTCGAGAATACGGTATATTGCTGCGATGATACGAATTGCAGTCGTTAGCGCAGAAGACGGCGGAGCTGATGGAAGTGGATGAGACGGACTCGACTGGAGCTTCAAAGTCGCTGATAGACCGCGTGGTGGCGCTGTCTTGCGTCAACTGCGTCCTCAAGCACAAGCTGACCAGGGAGGAGTACGGCGCCCCGATCGACGAGTGCTCCTGCATCTGTCACTCCACCACTAGCGACCGTCTTCTCATCTTTACCACCGGCAGTAGTACTTTCACTCCTCACCAAATCGGATTCAAACTCGTCACAGCCGCTGAGGTAATCGCTAATTTTTTCTTTCGTTGCGTGCGACTAAAGTCTTTAATGCGTTAAAAAAATATAAGGCGCGCGATCGTATATTTTTGTGTGTAACAAAACATTTTATTGCAAGCAATAGAGGCATGTACGGGCCCTAGTTAACTGATTGGTCAGATCATTTATTATTTACCTCTATTGCGTACTCTCGTGACGCCACACGATTAAACAAAACTCTGCCAACTGAAATGTAAACAAGTCACAAAGTATGCTGGATCCGTAAGCAACCGTTCATAACACCGAAATTTTGTGTTTGTTCCTATTTCTATTGACATAGACTCTGTACTATTTATAGGTCTTGAAATTGCTTCAAGCGGAAGTGTTGCCGCAACACAGAAGAGACGCTATTCGAGCGGAGCTTGAAAAGCTAAGGTAGGCATGATATTAAAGCAACCTTAAATAACGTATGAATAAAAATGCTCGTGTGAATACAGACGACAAAGCAAGGCGGCAGCTGCAAGGGCTTATGACAGCTCGAGTGAAGAGGATTCGAGTGAGGAAGAGGAGGAAGTGGTCAGCTGGGAGACCATCGTCAAGATGTTCGATCAGCCCGATCATACAATCGACATGAAAGGACACATCATCGGCCTCGCAATCAGCCCGGATCACAGGCACCCATTGCACTTCCATTTATAGTCGGAAATTTCCCAATCAGGAACAAGAAATCTAAAATTGAATACGGCAGCCTGCTGCGAAAGTCGATAGCGCCCTTCTTTCTATTAATTATCGCGCGTGAAAACCGAGAAATGGCTATCATTCTTGTTGGAATTTGATGTTTGAGCACTGAAAAGCGAACTCATCTTTGCCAATTACGGTGTTTGGCGAGATTTCGCGCTACTGATTGGGAAGTGTTGACTATACTCTGTTCTCATCCTCATTGTCATCTTGCAGGCAGCTCTATGTGAATGTACGCCCTTGGCCGGACGCCGACGCTGATGAAAAATTCCCCCCTTTAGACCCGCCGCCTCTCATCGATAAAGTAATCTGCTTGTTCCCTTCTTTTGTTCGCTCTCACTCGGCCGTCGCTTCCAGATTGAATTGCGTGTCATCGACTTGCAGTCGATGCTGATCACGCCGCAAGTCTATCGAGGACACAAAGGATTCACCCCTAACGAACAATGCTTTTTCATCTTTCTCGACGTCGGCCATCACATTGTGTGCAGGTAGCTATTAGTAATTACTGGATCGTTTATGATTGCCGTTGGGCAATGGTTGGTGCTCAAAGAGCGACCTACTCAGCTGCATAAATTGCATAATCGATTGAGGGAACGACGCGCCTCAGTTCCTCGTCGTCTTATGATTAATGAATGCGTCGCGTATCGCAGAATATTTCAAACGCCTAATGGACCCGAATTACTGTGTGAAGGCGCAATTACCATCTAAGCCTAAGCGGAAAATATCGCAAGCACATATTTTGTCAAAATATTTTCGTCAGTAAGAACTCGACAAAGGCAGCATCATAATAACCATTAATACTATACATTTCAGCTTCCTATGTAACGTTCGGGTGTCAATTTAATTGTTTTTAGACCGACTTCGAATGCTCAATTAGAACAGATTCGAAGGAGGCACAATCAATTCACATTATATTTCATGCCTTTATACCCAAAAAAATAACAAAATTGTAGAAAATCGTAAGAACGTGAGAACAAAGCTTTGCTTGTACTCTGAGCCCCTCGTTAACGATTTTCCGCTTTGCGACAAGGCTGGTTGCACTTCGCATGTGAACTTTTTGCGTTGCGCGAGCTGAACTTGGTTTTCTCGTTATTGATTCATTTTTAACGACGAGCTTTGCATGAGAGCAAAGTCTCTTCATGAAAATTCTATTTTCAGCGGCTCAGAAGACTGCAAGGGGTACATGTGGTCGCGTCAGTACGGATGTATTCTGGATGTGTTCAGACACGGAAGTGTAGTCAATTCAGTCGCAATCAACCCCGTGGATCAGGGCATGGTTGCCACGGCCTCCGACGACAGAACTATCAAAATTTGGCGTAGCCGAAAACGAATAAATGAGATGAAAATCTTTGAGGCATAATGGCGGCGGGATTGTACAATAACAATATATAGCAGTACTCTTAGGGAGAGAATCGGCTCAACCAACTTAGCGTTAAACTGATGATAATGTATTTTTGTTTCGAGAATGTGATACTGTACTTGTCTTATATGAGTATTAGATGGTACACGTTTTTTGACGATTCTTATGCGCTTAAAGAATTAAGCGTGTCAATACAATGTAAATACGTATAGGACTGAGTAAATAAGTTATCAAACTGCAACATTATGCCAGCTTATGTCAGTGAAGAGCAAAAGACGGTACAAACACTTGAGATTTTCGTCATCCTCATCATAATCGGAGTTATGCACAAGCGAGAAAACAAATGCACAAAAAGAGTTTTCTTTGTATAAAGTGGCACATAGAAGTCCCTGCTATTTGTGTATCTTAGCTAGCGTAATTTGCCCATAAACATGGGGTGTATGAGAGCAACGTGCGATGGAAGCGAAATGGCGGAAGTTACTCCGTATCAACGTGTGATAACGACGAGCGTTAGAGAACAGCCGCTCAGCGAAAAAGAGTCGAAACAGAAATGACGCCACCAGCAGGCGCCGAAGCTCAAAGTCCGAACGACCGCCCTACACGCGCGCTCGCTTCCGGACAACGTTAACCCCGCAACAATTTAAAACTGAATGGACTGCATAATTGATATGAGCCGGAATTGTGCGCGACAAATTATAAATTATCAGACGTTGCGTTCGATGTTGACGACTGGGAGTTCGCTTGCGCCAAGGCAACCAGCGGCAACTGTCCTTCGCCTTGACGCATCAGCATTTCGTACATGAGCGAGCCTAAAGACGCCTGCTCCGAGCCGACCAGTTGCATGACTTTCTGCAGTCCGTCGTTACGTCGACAGGTGCAGCACAGTTGGGCGTCCGCCGTCAGCATGGATGGAGCGAAGCGAGGAGCAAAGTCGGGAACCAAAGTCAAAAGGATCGGGTTGATCTTCAGGCAATCGTCGCCGACCACCTGCGCGCACATCGTGCACGTCTTACAATTTGAAGGTTCGGCTGCGGGAGTCGGCGCCTTTGCACTTTTGCTGACCACTGGCGCAGGTGAAGGCGACGTCGTCCTCGTCGCTGCGCTATTCTCTTCCCTTCCGGCCCACGCTTTGATCCAGTACTGACGGTTGGCCGGGGGAACGTTTCGCCGATTGTGCATCTGCCATTGCTCAATGAGCATCTCGGCGCAGAGATGACACGCTTGCACTTCGTCGCCAGGTTGGCCGACTCCAGGCGGCGGTCTCGTGGTGCGCAGGAAGGGGAAGTGAGCCATCTTGGGATCGTCGGGATTGACCACGGTGCGCAATGGCTCCGTGACGGCGCGAGACGCGCAAAGGAAGCAGACATTCGACGACATTTAGATATCGTCCTTGTCAGAGTCTTTTTAAAAAAAAGATGCCAGCACTGATCCACACACACATGCACCACTACGTCAGTCGTCACTTGCAGATCGGCGGCCTCCAGCCGACGACGGCCTTCAAAGGCGCTTCACGCCAGCGCCAGTCTTTTTCCTTTGCATCAGTTCCCTTTGGGACTAAAATTCGAATTTGTATTTATCGAACGTGATGGAATACGATAACTGCTAAATGTGTGGGCCGATTAGGGGCTCCCTTCCAATTCATCCGCGTCGTCTTTCGTAAAATTATATGGCGGGAAATGCTAATGCTGCANGCGGCGGAAGAGCGCTGTTGCTCGCCGGCGTATCGACCGGCCTTCATCTCCAGGCAACAGCGGCGCCTGCTCGAGGGGGCGGCCGCCCGGCAATATATAGGGCTGCTGCTGCGTTGCGTGCTTCTTGCGTCTTCCCTGGCGCGGCGGTTATCGATCGGCGGCGGGGGGTCGGCCGCTTCTTCGCCCTACCCCGCTTGTCTCTCTCCGACCAACTTCGCAGCATTGCAGTAAACACACGCCCCGTGCGCGCGCGCCGGGCGATATCTCGCGCCCGCGCTATTATTCCCCCCACCTCCCCTCCTCTTCCCCCGCCCCTGCCAATCCCGCTCCATTTCAAACTTCGCCTTGTTGTTTTTAAATGGTCTCGACCGGAAATTGCGGCGGTGAAACACTGGGCGCGCTGCGCTGTCCAAGTTGGGACTGCGCGCGCGCGCGTCTTGGGCGTTAGGGAACCGGTCGGCGGGCTGCACCGACTCTTCCTGCACCGTCGCGACTGTCGACGTAGCGGCGGCGCGCACTCGTTTCTTGTTTGCTCGACCGACACCCGCCGCCGCGCTGACTCATCTTAACGCTGATGGCCGCTAAATTCCAAACACATTTGTTCGAGGTCGCCCAGTCGGCGGCGGAGTCGTCGTCGCCTCCGTCTGCGAACCCGCCCATGACTTGGCCTGACATCACAATGCGATTGTTGGGGCGCTTTACGCGCGCGCGCACAGCGGGAGGGCGTGTGTATGTGTGAGTGGGCAAACATACAGAAATACAAGAATGCATATGAAAACTCCTTCGAGAACGCACACAACAAAGATGTGTCATTGCAGAACCTGCTCGACAAGTTCCTGATCCCCAAGGCGGGCAACCCCGAGTCGAAGGTGTTCTACCTGAAGATGAAGGGCGACTACTACCGGTATCTGGCCGAGGTGGCGTCCGGCGACGACCGCAACGGTAAGTGTCCACTCGAGTGCGGGGTCTATTGGGTGTTTAGCGGTTGTCGACAAGTCGCAGCAGTCCTACCAGGAGGCGTTTGACATCGCCAAGGACAAGATGCAGCCGACCCACCCCATCCGACTGGGGCTCGCGTTGAACTTCTCTGTGTTCTACTACGAGATTTTGAACGCCCCTGACAAGGCTTGCCAGCTAGCTAAGCAGGTCGGCGCATTTTTCAGGGGTCGTGCAGAGCTCGCAGACGGCGTACAGCGAGGCGTTGGAGATCGCCAAGGCGCAAATGCAGCCGACTCACCCGATCCGCCTCGGGCTCGCTCTCAATTACTCCGTCTTTTTCTACGAAGTTCTGAACAGCCCCGATCGCGCCTGTCAACTAGCCAAGCAGGCAAGTAGTCGCGCCGATTGGATAGCTAGAGGTGGTGGTGGTGAAAAGTCCGCACCCACGGGGGTTGGATTCCTAGGAAATAATTCTCGATCTCTCTTCCCTTCTCGCCCTCGGGTCTTTAATCGCTAGCTCGCTAAAGGAGCGCTCATTCGGACGTTGATTTTCCCACCCTTTCCCGTCACGCCGCCGTCGTGCGCCGTCTGCTCTGCCCGTCGGGTCGCCGGGTTTGGGAGAGTGCGTAGTCGACGATGACGTCTTGCAGGCCTTCGATGACGCCATCGCCGAGCTGGACACTTTGAACGAGGACTCGTACAAGGACTCCACTCTCATCATGCAGCTGCTCAGAGACAACCTGACCGTGCGTGCCTCTCTTCTTCTACCTTCCCCCTCTTTACCTCCGTTATCCTCGCGATCATTTTAGCTCTGGACGTCGGACACGGCCGCCGACGAAACCGAAGGTGGCGGCGAAGGCGGCGAGACCGGCGGCGGAAACTAAGCTCCGACTACGGGACACCCGGTATCGTCACCAATCGATAATTTGTGTGTACTGTTATGTATTGGATATGGACGCCGTTCTCTGCTGCTCTCGTCGATCGATATAAGATGCTATGACCACCTCTCATCGTTCTCGTATCCTTGTTGTTCCGGTCTAACTCGTATATGGTATTGTCTATTTTCTTGGATGACACTTCCTTAGTATTTCGATTGCATGGTCGCATAGATGTCAACAGTTGTTTTCACATGCAATTACACACGTGACAGTTGGTTCGTCTAAATTCTCTAGTTGGCGCACTGGTCAAATCGAGCAACCAATTGCGATATGAGAAACAGTGTTGGACAGTCAGTATACTCGAATATTTCTGCGTCAGTAAGAGAGTGCGGCGAAAGGTTGTCGTAGGGTCGAGCTAGGTTGCGTGAATATCTCAGCCGCATCATTATGTCATGTGATAATAATATGAAGGAAGGAGCCGTAGCGGGACATAACAGCGTGTTCCCGCTCTGTGTGTGACTGACTGCGAGTCGAAATTTCGTTCTCTCTTCTTACTGACGAAGAAATAGCTAGTGTAAGCTCGCTCAGTGATCGCGCAGACACATTCGATCCATTCTGTTGCTCGCCTTTTTGAAGTTTATCTTTATGAGCTCCAAATGATTTACGCGACTTTTGTCATTACAAAGTCTCTCTGGAATGGATCCGTTGTTCGTCGTGTTCGTTCGTTCCGTTCACGTTCCGAATACAAATCGACCGTAGTCGGCAAGTTCGATTCGTCGTGCGCTCTGTCTGCACTATACGCACACCCCATTCAAACACCACACAACTACGTAGTACTTGTTTACTTTCCTTCTCAAGTCTCAACGATGCTGGTATTACTATCAGTTTGTGTTTTGCCACCTTGGTTGAAAGTGTAAATCGTATATTCGGCACTGCTGCTGCCTGCTATTCACTTGACGCTCTCTGTCCGCCTATGTCGGTCGGCGCATCGCCAACAGAACCGCACAACCATAAACCAGTCGAGATTTATGTTCTGGGAGAGAGGGACGCAATTAGATATTCTAATTTTATTCTTCATAACTATCAGTAACAATCTCAAAAAATATTTAGCGGAAATAAGCAGTTATATACAACAAAATCGCAGCAGCCAGGAAACAGCGGCAGAAGGGATGCTATTATAAATATCTCTGATAATTATATATTTCGATTGGTAACTGATCAAGTTACCATCGCAGCGCACCGCACAGCCGAATCGAATAAGAAAATCGCGCCAAAGAAGCCACTGAGTTGAAGAGCACTTGATTGACTCATATAAGTGTGTGTGTGCGTGTGATGCTGATGGTCGAAATGCGACGAGAAAGGCAACTGTGGTGATCACGAATAGAAGGCGAGACAGCGGTCGACAGCCCGGCACCAACGCTTGTAAGCGGCCAACGCCTTGGTTCGTTCCGAAGCGCGCGGCTCAAACACCCTGCCGACCCGAACAAAATTCTTCAATTCTTCCTCGCGCCACAAATCTGCAAAATCGATCCATCGATCGCTAATGTCAAGAGCCCCTCCGACCCCACGCAGCGGGAAGCGGAAGGCACTCCCCAGTCGGTGATGCGTTTGCTTTGTTTCTTTTCGCAAAGCTCACTCTCGGGCGCAAACAATCAGCAAGAAGCCCAACTGACCGACTGACAAGCCAGTCAAGAAAGCGACGCCCAGCGCGGCCGAGAAACTTTCGTCTTTGACGCGTTCGACTGGTCGGCCGATCAAGTCGGCGATTGCCTGGCAGACGAAGTCGTTGCGCGACACCCCGCCGCAGCAGCTGAAACGGTCGATAGTGCGACGACGCTTTTTGAGGAAAATGCGATTGGGCACCGAAGAGCACCGACGATGGGGAAGTCGAGTTCGCCGCAGAGAACGTTCCAGATTTGGAAGACGCGAAAGGCCAACGCCTCCAGCAGCGCGCGTACCATTACCGCCTTGGTGGTGTCCGGCCGCAGGCCGAGAAATCCGCAGCAGGCGCGATCGTCGTTGACGGGCGCCTGAAGAACAAGCAGACGCTAGGCATTTAAACAAACGACCGCTCTCAGCCGCTGAGCGCATCGATCACACGGACGCCGCGCCGAACCGCCGCCAGATCGCCACCAGTCGGTCTTGGCGCCGTCCGCCCCGCCGGTCGCCTCCAACTCGGTCAATTTGGACGCATCGACATGCCGGAAAACAATGGCCAGTTCTCTCGCGCGAGCGCCCTCCATCTCAGTCGCAAACCGATTGCGTTCCAGATAATAGGCTCTGCACCAAGCAGATGATCAAGGCTCTCATATGCCTCGTTTTCGGCTTCGCTGCCACCGTGCTCGTCAGCTTCCTGGGCGCCTATCACACCGCCCATCCAGCCATTCAACCCGGCGTCGACACTCCCGAAGGCAATTCCCCAATGTCGCTCCCACTAAGTAATATGCGCAAACAATTCCAGAATATAAACGGACTATACGCGAGCTGATCTCCTCTCATGTCAAAGGCGAAAATATCATTGCAAATCTACGCGCCATAACCACCGAGCCCCATGTTGCGGGCACGGAAGCGAATCGTCGCGTCGCTGACACCATAGCAAACATCTGGCGCACCAACCAACTCGAGCGTATCGGACAACCAATCGTGCTCGAGACAATTGTCAAACGCAATCGATGCTTCCAGACGTTCACTTTGCCGAATACGATGTTCTGCTGTCTTACCCCGACTACAACAACCCGAACACGGCGGAAATTGTCGACAGCGACGGTCAAATCTCGTATATTAGCGAAGGTGTCAGCAAAGTGATTCTCCCGGAGGAGCAAGGAGCTCCGGGTGAGTAACCGTCGCTCTTCAATTGACTCGAGTAATGATGATTGTGTGCATAGGGGCCGGAGTGCGTTGGGTGGCCTATGCGAGTAACGGAACGGTTCAAGGCGACCTGGTCTATTGCCACCAGGGCACCGAGCAGGACTTTGAGTATTTGTCCCAGCAGGGCGTCAGCGTGCAGGTAACGCCGCCGCTGTCGTGTTCGTGTACGACGACGACGACAACAACAACATACGAAGTGTTTAGGGAAGGATTGCCGTGCTGCGCTACGGCGGAGGATTCCGCGGCAACAAAGTTAAGAATGCCGCGCTCAACGGAGCAGTTGGCGCCATCCTTTACTCGGACCCGGCCGATGTGGCTCGCGCCGGTATCGACGACAGCCATGTGTATCCCGCGACCGAGTGGATGCCATCGACGGGAGCGCAACGCGGCAGCATCATGGTGGGCGACGGAGATCCGCTTACTCCCGTCTACCCTTCCAAGAATTACACCTATCGGGCACGAACCGTTCAACAGGCCAAAGACGAGCTCATTATTCCCAGCATTCCCGTTCTGCCCATGAGCTACGGCGATGTGCAAAATCTTTTGTCGCAAATGGGCGGTCGCCGCGTCCCCACTACATGGCAAGGCGGACTCAAAAACTTGACCTATCGCCTCGGTCCGGGCTTCGTCAATCGCGATCTGCAGGTGCGCATTCACGTCCGATCGACTTTGCAACGAAGAACCATTCGCAACGTCATCGGTTACATTCGCGGCAACCAAGAGCCGGACCGCTACGTCATATTGGGCAACCACTTTGACGCGTGGGTGTACGGATCCGTCGACCCGAACAGCGGCACCGCGGTGCTGGCCGAAGTGGGACGCGCTCTAACAGCCGTCATCAACGAAACTGGTTGGCGCCCGTCGCGAACCATCATCTTCTGCGCCTGGGACGCCGAAGAGTTCGGTCTCATCGGGTAATGAACGTCGCGCTTCACGCTTTGTCTCTTAGTTCCGTAATGTAAGCCAATTTGCACAGCGGCCGCCACCGCCAGCCGCCAAAAGGCGGTTGTCCTTAGAGCCCGGTGGAAGCCTGGCCATTTCTGTTATGTATTACGACTCTCATAGGAGCGGACAAATGGCCTACATGTCCGTGTGGGATGTAAGTGTTGTCTAGCGGCTAGGGCGGTTACATGAAGGTCGTCGCCGAGAGATGACGAAGGCGCGGGACTGAGTCGGGCGCCTGACGGGTGTCGGGCGCCAGTCGGCGTTCAGCGCCAGACATCGACAGCAAAAACATGGCTTGGCGCAGACGTGACAGAGTGCATTTCAGCTCGACCGAGTGGGTGCAAGAGCATGCGGATCTGCTGGCCCGACGCGCCGTGGTATACTTGAACGTGGACAGTATCTTTGGCAATGCGAGCATGTATGCGACGGCGGTGCCGAGTATGTACAAGGCGGCCACGGATGCGGCCAAGAACATACCGAACCCCATGGCGTCCGAGAGACAAGCCAATCGGACGACAGTGTACGACACGTGGGTGCGCAGTTTTCCCGGCAAGTTCAAAAGCAGACCCGACGCCCCCGACATGCCCGTGCCGTCGGGCGGCAGCGACCACGCCACCTTCATCAACTATCTCGGCATCCCCGTCATCGACTTCGAGTACCGCAACTACACCAACTACGACACCTATCCCCTCTATCACACCCTCTACGAAACGCACACGTTGAACGAGAAAATCTTGGACACGAACAATTTCGCAGTGAGGAGATTGTTGTTAACGAAAGGAAAGTGATGGGGACTAACAAATGTCTCATTTAGGTGCACGTGGCCGTGGGTCAGTATTGGGCGGAGTTGGCGCGGATGTTCGCCGACTCGCCGATCCTGCCGATCAATGTCAGCGATTACGCGAAAGCCATCGCTGACGTCTATTTGCCCGACCTGCGTGACGCGTTGCGCCAAGCGCAGCCGCAGTCCGAACTGAAAATAGCATTCGATCAGCTCAATTTTGTCGAGAAGGCGGCGGCGCGACTCGTCCAAGCGGCCGGCGAGTTCGAGCCGTCGATCGACGAGGCGATGGAGTTCTTCGAGATGAATCCGTTCGATCAGCGCCAGATTTCGGCCGTCAACGAGCGACTAGTGGCCGCCGACCGCTGTTTCGTCAACCCCCGCGGCCTGCCCGGCAATCCCACCGCGCGACACGTCCTCTTCGCCATAAGCAAGCATGATGCCTACTCGGGCAAAGTGATGCCCGGCGTTTACGACCAACTCGACGACTTGCGCGACGCCAAGACCAAAGCTGAGCGCCAAACGGCCATTCAACGCCTCGCCCAGCAAATCTCTATTGTGCAATATTCAATCGAATGCGCAATCAATAACCTTGCCGACATAATATAAATATATATTATGAATGAGTTTGAAATAAATTATGCTTACCTGAAGTCCTCCGAAGGCGGGCACGAAGGAGACACCGTCCGATGAATCGACCGATGCCGCCAGATCGGCGGTCGTCTCCACCGCTTCGAACAGACCGATCGACTGCGCCCAATACAGCGTCGTCGCCGTGTCATTGGCGCTCGCTTCGGCAATAAACGTCGTCGCGTTTCCCAGCCGCCAACCGACCAGCGGATACAGACCTGCACGCATCAACGCTAATCACTGCTGTTCTTTTAGATCCTTCTTCTTCANAGTATTACGATATGAAACAGGTCCATTGACAGAGCGCACGAAGGAATTGTCAAGCCTTACTGGCCTCTTTCACCACTTCGGTAAATCGTCGCCACAACAGGTCGGGATCCAATTCCACGCGCTGGTGCGCATCCTCCTTTCCGCTGTATTCCAATGCTACCTGTAAACAAGCAATTTCGAACTCCCGCCATGCGCTGCTGATAATCAAATCGCCACCCTTCGCTCGGCGATGGACTGCAAACGGGCCGCGTTGTCGTATAAACAAGCTCTGATTGTAGATGTGCCGATGTCAACAGCAACAATAAATTTGCTCATTACAGTTGACACAGGCTGTGGTGCGGCTGAAAGTGAGTGATGAGCTAAGCCTGTGTTGTCCTGCACATGCTCTACACTAGTTTTGACGTCAAATTTAATCGTCAACTCCCGACGATCAGAGGATTATCGTCGAATTTCCGAATCACACTCTAACCTTGTTTACCATAAAAATTCATTTCTGGCCGACTCTGGCGTCAAATCACAAATTGGAATTTCAATTCGTCAGAAACTTGCATGTTATAAATAATACTGATCCTATATTGCGCGTTGATGCAAATAGACGCGCGGCGTCAAGGAATGAATTCCAGTCCGATCGGGTGATAAGAGATAATGTTCTGCGGCGTGGAATTCTTTAATCACTTTTACGGCATGGAATAAAACTCAACAAGATCGATACATACACGTTCAAGGCAGCAGCAGTAGAGAGAATATTAATAAAGGAGCGATGTGCGCGCGGTCTTGCGTCCCTCCCCTATAAACACCTCTCTTATCTCGTATATAGAAATAGTGGCGCCACAGCAGCGTATAAATACACAAGCTCAACGCCAAATGTAGAAATACGTACTGCGCTGCCGCCGACACACAACTATATCACTGGCTGGGTGCATAATGGGAACTCATTATTGGCCAGTCAACGAACAATTCATGAAAAAATAATCTTTAGAAGATCGCAATCACAAGATGGAATTCGATACAATAAATAAGAATATCATAGCTATGCAATCATAGCTATATTTCTACTAAAACACAGCGCAGCAACGGTTGAGTGTCAGTGAGGTTATGGTTGCTTTGATTGGTCGTTCATCGCTCAACCAAAGTTGAACTTGAACGAGAAGGGACCGCCGCCACCGCCGCCGCCGCCGAAGGGATTGAAGCCGCCGCCGTGGAACGGATGGCCGTGACCGCCTTGCTGCTGCTCAGGGTCGAGCGGATCCTCGCCCTGATCAAATCTCTGTCGCTTTTCTAAAATTTCAGTATTGAGCATGGGAATAAAATCAACTTTTGCAAATGAGAACTATTGTATTGTCTTTATATTTTATATTATTGTAGTATGTTATTATTATACCTTTGAAGGTGAGCGTTATTGTATTCTCAGTTTTTCCGCAGGTGTTAGAGGACGGTATCGGTGCTGTTGGCGCTCAATGGGGTGTGCTTATTCAGCGACCAATGTCATAATAGTATGCAAAAGAGCGATCGGAACGCAACCGCTCGGGGGGCGAACAATAAATCTATTGACTGATCAAATGAACCGCAGTCGAACACTGTAAATGCACAGTGTGACAAATGGAACGCTAAGAGAAGGAAGCGAAATATCGGGGCTCTGATGGGGATGGGAGAACCAAGGTTGCCGCAATGGACTCATTTCGGGGACCGTTAACAGTCAACATTCCACAATTTTAACTTCAGTGGGCAACTTTTTAAACGGTCAGTCTGAATTTACTGTTTAGAAACAATCGAATGATCAACGACAAAGAAAACACAGAGTTAGTGAATTTTGGCTGGAGAAGAAAGTATATTTCTGGAAGAGGGGCTGTGCGGGTAGGGGTGAGAGCGCAAGAAAAGACTCACCAGGGTCGGTGAGCACCTCCTTCGCAGAAGCGATATCGATGAACTTCGCCTCCGCCTTCTTCTTGTCTTCGTCGTTCGCAAAGTTGTCAGGATGCCACTGCAACACGAATAAATAGAAACAAATCTCCCTCTAAACTGCCCTACCTGCTGCGCTAACTTCCGGTAGGCCTTCATGACTTCGCGCTTGTTAGCGTTCCTGCAAATGTTAACATCAGCGATTGAGCCAAGCAGCGGCAATAGTAAATTATATTGTGTGCGATATTTTTTATTGTATACATTTAATAATCTAGTAAGGATACTGTTGCAAGCACAGAAAATACTCTCCAAATTCAAGGGGATATTTTCTAAATTAATTTGACTATGAAAGTGTCTTTTTTAAATTAGGAAAACGCTCTCTTTAAAATAGAAGTATTCTTATAAAAGAGAAAGTAGTATAAGATAAAAATAAGCGACGATTCATAGGTAACAGAGATATATTTGAGTAAAATACTGTACCTTCGCACGCCGAGAATCTTGTAGTAATCTTTACGTTGCGACTGCTTGAGCAATTTGTGCGCCCTGTTAAGTCCTTCTTTGGCTTTGCGCGATTCTTCATTAGAGCTGGAAGCTTTCTGGAAGTCGTCGACGGCTGAAAGCGGCGAGATGAGAGGAAGAAGGGGAAAGAGGGTAGTAAGAAGCAAAAGTACCTTCTTCGAATTGTTCGTTCAGAATGTACGCCTCGGCGCGATCGCACAAAAGGTCGACGTCGTTCTCGTTGCCGCCGTTCTTCAGCGCCTCTGTGCACTCGGCTATCGCCTCCTCCACGTGACCAGCCTGAACAACATTCCCTTATTTCAATCTAATTTACTCTTTTAACTGCGGTTGACATGCAACTATCTTCTTCTTCAAAATTCTGGCTCTTCTCTCTGTCTCAGGTATAGGTTTGGATCCTAGCTGAACATTACATGACGCTGATTCATTTCGTAAATGGAATGGTGCTTGAAGAAAACAAGACAACCAAACTAGTTTTTTACGTGTATTTGTTTTCAACCTGTTAAACACCTTAAATGTTGTTTTTGCAAACCTCATTCTCGTATTTTGGTTCGCTCACCGTATCCATTACATCCCTGATATTCTCCCGTTAACGACTCACCTTCATGTTACATTTGCAAGTGACCCGGAAGACATCCATCTGAATAGCGGAGACGGAAGGTTCCGCCTTGAGAATCTGCTGTGCCTTGTCGAGACATTCGACCCACTGCTCATCACGGACGTAGCCATTCAACGATTCGAACATCTTTGCCAGTTTCTTCACCTTCTTGTAGTGCGGGAAGCACTTTTTGTGATCCGGGTTAAGCTTCAGGCACTCGCGCACTTGGCTAAAGTACGACAAATATAGTTGGAATCGTTTAAAGCGCTTTCGCTTATAGTGCTTGTTCGCTTAGAGCCGTCAGCTTTGGTGGCGCCCGGATTTCCGACCTCCTATGTTTTGTTCGGGGCAAAAATCGTTTACAACGGTACTCGCTTATACCGGTCAAAACCTTCCAGTCCCCCATTTATGGTTATAACCGATTTTCTCTGTACATGTCAGTCGTTAATGGTCAATAGAGTAGCTTATACTAACTTGAGCGACTCCTCAACATCGCCAGTCGCATAGTACAGCTGAGAGATTTTATAGTAAGCCTCGGTGCTGTCGGCGATAAGTTTGGTGACGGCGCGAATGTCGGCGATCGCCTTCTGAATCTGTCCCATCGCTTCGTAGCACTTTGCTCGGCGCTCGTACAGCTCCGGATACCACTGGCATGTCTGAAAGCAATCTTTTATTCCTCTGAAGGCAGGAGCAGACTTTTTGCAGCTCGCTCGCGAGTCGTCCATTGCGTATAGCGCGATCAACTTTTGATAACTATCGCCAGCTCGCATGCGATCAGCGATAAGCATGACTCATTTTCGCATCAACAAGGCTATCAAATGATGACTATTGCGCAATTGCATAATGTTATTGCAAATTCACGATGTATATTCTCAATAATCTAAGAGAGCGAGGCTTCTCACCTCAACTGCCTTGGTGTAGTAGAACTCGGCTGACTCCAAGTCGCCATTTTCGAAGAGACTGTTAGCATTGTTGATGTTCTCTCGCAACTGGGGGAAGCTGTCGAGCTTGGCGCGAGCGTCCGCTTGGTTTGCATCAGCTTCCAACTGAAATACGACAGAAGTAGATAGAATGCGAGAAAATTTGCAGTTTGCTGACCACAGCGCGGTAGTCGGCCTCAGCCCCGTCCAAATCTCCCTGCTTCAAGAGGACGTTGCCTCTCTGCACTCGAGCCTGTAATACCGCCGAATTAGCAATAATATGGTTGTTCCAACACTTACGGAAACAAAGTCAGGCTTCAGTTTCACAACGGTGTCTAGATCTGGCAGCGCCGATTTCGACTTGCCCATGGCCAGGTACACTGTCGCGCGACGATACAGAGTCTGATAGTTTTGTGGGTCGAGGTCTACAAAAAGACCAAATTAAATCGTTGAAAACGTCGCAGATAACCATACCGACTGCGGCGTGATAGTGAGTGAGAGCGTCGGAGAATTGGCCTTTGGACAAGAACTGCTTGCCCATCTCCAGATGGCGTTCAATCTCCGATATGCTCGCGTCGGCCGCTGCAAAAGAAAGAACTCTATCCAGTTTCCCCTGCAACAATCTCATATACAATTGAACAAACCTGTCAAATATGGTAAGAAAAGCAGCCACAAACACGAAAGCATCCGCTCCTGGATCTCCATCCTGACGCGGGGAGTCCACGATTTGCTCTATACAGGAACTCGTACCAGTTCCAAAGAACTGAAAATAGTAAAGGAATAATTTATAGCTATTCAACTCAAACTAGCAACAATGGATGCATTCTATGGTTCAAGACGATGCTTTCAAAGTCTTTATAACGCTATGCGTCGTCATAAACGGAATGGAAGCACTGCGCACGGTAGAGCATGCGGAATGCATACGTCAGCGTAAGAGAACAGTTTGAATTGGCGCATATGCATTCTTGCTAAATTCAAGTTCATCTGTCATAGAACAGTGCTATTCAACGTCAGCGCACACAACGTTTCCTCTTGACGCGCGCCAAATTCAACATGGCATAAATCAACAAGATCTGCAAACAACGGCTGCATTGAAAGCAATCAAGAACGAGGCAGAGCGCGTTAACGCTCTGCTGATTAATATGCATGTTTACGATCTAATGAAGCGAAACCTTTGCATTGAGCGATTGACTGATTTGCATTGATTCGATGATGGCTCTGCGTGGCGATTCGAACGGATTGGTTTTAGTATAGAGCAAGGCTCTAGGGATCCAAGCTCATGGTTTAATCCGTTAAAACAAAATGTGACGCGAAATATATCGGCGAGTGGTTGATGAATAGGGAAAGGAGCGTTCGGGAAGAAGAAAAGAGTGCATATGTCAGAAATGCGCTGAGTAAACATTCTCTGTTCCGTGGAGTCCACGCAAAAGATCTGTGTGGAGTTGGGCTCCACCGAGCCTCTGACGATTCTCCTCTCTCTTGCATTGCGAGGCGTACATTGATCTATCCCTCCCTCACTCTCACATCCGGAGAACTTTCTCTTCTCCTCTCCTCCCCTTTTTCACGCAGGAAGTTTGCAAAGCAAGCAAACGGGGTATCCAAGCAGAAGAGAATAGGTATGCATCCATGCATTACAATACGACGGCTCTTTCGAAATTGCCCGAATCCCCACACTTGCGTACTTATTGACGTACATACAACTCCGTACGAGTCATTACTCCCAAATTGAGCTGTATAGTAGGTCCTAAAGCGAAACGTGTTTACCCGTGTCCCTGTCTGAGCAGAGTGCTACGGTAGCTGCTGCATCGCTTCTTCGTTGCGTCCGAAGCCGATCCGATCAACAAACACGATTTTTGCAAGGTGCAACTAATTTAACAAGAAGGTAAAGAAAAAAGAAACGTTGCTAAAATGTCGATGTCGCAGATGGCCGGAGTTATGCTGAAAGTGCCCCGTGGCACCATGATCAAGTACTGTTTCGTTCTTTATCGTTTTGTTTACGATATTTGCTGCGATCACGTGTTATTGACAGGGACCGTCGAATATTCTGACTATATTCGAACAAATGCAGTGCAACATGTCAATGCAATCCATGTGAATATATTTCAGTGTCGCTCGAACGTTGGCGATGTCGTCCGGCGGCTCTAGTGACTTGGGCGGTGGCAGCGGCAGGGTGAGTAGCTGTTTCTTTTCACTCTCTTTTGTGCTCTTGTTCATTATAATAGTGCGCGACTATAGTTGTCTTACTTCTAAAGGTCTAAATTTACTCTAAGCGCAAATTGTATCTATGATGGTTCATTTTTATCATGAAGTAAGCGAACTAAACACCAAAGTTAGAGATCGGATGAATATTTGCAATATACATGTGGAATATTTTGTGGATCTTTGTGAATATTATTGTGGATTATTCCAGGGAGGCGGCGCTGGCGGCTCGGTGCGCGCGGCTGGAGGAGCGTTCGGCAAATTGGAAGCTGGCCGTGAAGAGGAATACTTCCGCAAACTGGTCAGTTTTGACGCACTTCTTTGCTCTTTTTACGTATTATAGCTTCATCACAATTAAAATCATGTTGTATATATTCCATTTTCACACATTCTCTAAATTGAATGAGATATTTTTCATTCAAGATTTTTCCTTTAAAACGAACTCGATAAAGTGTTCGATTTGAAGTGAAAATGTTACGAGATGTAAAATGTAAAAATAGTAGAGTTTATTCTTCTGTGTCGCTTGTTGCATTTCGCAAGCAACTGGAGAACTGTCAGTAACGTGGAATGTCAATTTGCAGCAAGCCGCACAGCTGAAGAACCTTAAGGGCGACTTGGACCGAGAGATCGAACATCACCGCAAGCAACTTGAGCAGCACCAGGCCGCCATCGCTCGCCACGAGCGCCGTATCAAGGAGATTGCGCGTGAGGAGGAGCAACTGAAGGGAGGCAACCACTAAAGCAGATGGGTTTCTCGTTACCAACGGTGCACATGTAGGCCGTAGCAACAGTGCAGTTTCCTCGATTTTCCCGATTTACTCGTTATTCACTATCCGCGACGTGGTTGGCGCGTAGATGATTGTAGAAGTTAGCAGAAGCTCAAATGTATCACATTTATTTTTAATTAAAGGAAACTTCGCGCGCAGTTTGTTTATAATGTGTGAAATAAATTTTCATCGGCACAGATGGCAGAAAAAAACCAATCACTTCGGTGGCATGCTTGAAAAACGACTGATTCAATAGACGGTGCACATTATTGTACATGTCTCACATTGTGGACGAAATATATCTCCACCATCACTGCTCGCGACCGACATGATGCAAATAACGCGATCACATATGAAGACTAAGCAAAGTAGACAATTAATTCACGCGCTTTCCAAGAAATCAGCTTGTATTCGTCGCGTTCCACAATCCGAGATCACCTTTCGAGGGCATATCACCGAACTTTGATTCCTAAAAGTCTCCCCGTTAATGATAACCTTGAATAAATAAGAAATTGATGAGATTCTCAACATATTTTCACTTTCAAATAAGACAAACGAAACATGAAGGCAAAAGCCAAGGCCGCGCTATAGATGAGACCAACAAAGCCACAATCTTCAACGCTGAATGAATAATAGACTGCATCTGTAAAATGGGCTTCAAGCCAATACTGGCGCCATAATTAAGCCTCAGTCGCTCTAGTCTATGGCACGGCCCTGGCAAAAATGCAGCTAATTGAAGCACAGCACCAACCTATTTACAATACGCAATGGCTTGATCGCAGAACAGCCGGTCCTTCAAGCAGACGAGACTCAACAAGCTTCACACAATGTGGCCCTAAAACGGATCATCTTGCTGCCTTTTATATTGTCAATTGAATAATTGTGATGCCGATTTACGCCACCTTTTCTTGACGCATCTAGCTGTTAAGCATTAAAACGCAATCGCTTAACGATTACGATGGGGATAATAGATACATTTTCAGAGCCATTATCAATTAACCACAATTTCATGTCATAGCACGCGGGAGCTAGCTGCGTGAGCACAATAATAATAGCCAAAGCGATGAGCTAAAGAAACGGCTAATTATTATCTTCAGTATCATAAAATAATGAAACATCGACCGTATCCACTTGCGTCAGCGCCACTTGATCAAGGAATGAAACGCATACCCGAGATAATGGATTTTCCATTATCCTGTCGTCCATAGCGCTCGCTTCTTGAGCCGAATTAGTTCTTTGATTGCGACCAGCGCTCTGGAAAGCAACAGGTAATAGGGCGCAAAATAGTGTTGCGTAACGCGACGAGCGATTGGGTTGGACGAGACTCACCAGCGTCATTTGCTCAGTAGTAGTGAGCATTCTCGCGAGTGGCATACAAAATGCCGGCATAGTGTCCATGAGGGTTGGAGTGGCATGAGTCAACAATGGCTTCATGAAGCTGTAAATGAATACATGTTGAAAGGAAGCTTGTCAAGTTGGTTACGCTTACTTGGCATCGAAATTGTACCACTTCCTTGGTAAAAAGGACTTATCCCACGGATTCATTCCACTCTGTACCTGCTCCGACTCGACGCTTGATCTCGTATCTTCATTGTCCTACAAACGATCACGTTCACACCAGCGCTTAGAACAGATCGTGCAGAAATAAGAAGGCTTCGAACAAAGGGAAGGCTACTGCTGCTTCGGGTAAAGATGCGAATGAGAGTAACAAAGTGGGGAAAATGGCAAAAAGTGACTGGTTAATCGAACAAAAGAAAGTGGATAATTCGGCAGAAACGAAACGAGCGGAAAAGACAGCGATAGCCAATCTCACGATCTCAGCCAACTTACAGTATCTCTTACAAGTTGGAACTGAGGCGGAATATCTTGAGCGCCGTCTGTGCCATGTCTGCAATACACTTCATTGTTTCATCCTTTTCGTTGTCATAGGAACCTATCGGTCTCATAGTTGAAGCCGATCTCGATCGAAAGCGCAGCGTCTATATAACTAATTGCTGTTGGTTGCTTCCTACCGAAATCGACAGATTGAATCGAGTTTCGACCGAGCTCGCTCGATGCAAAAGTCCTCATTCGAGTGATTAGTTCCTTCGGCAGTAAAGCTTTTCCAACCTTATGCGCAGCAAGTCGATCATCCAGGCTGTCAGGCCGCCGTTGATGATGACCGTTACGATGACGATGACCGAAGTCGACGTGTAGATGATCTGTCTTTGACTAGTCGAAGTATTGCGAATCGCCAGAGCGAATGCGATCGCGCCACGCAAACCTGAATCGCGTAACAAAATGGAATGATCCACAGCGATCGAGCAAAAACATCACTGTTGGAGCGTCAATTAGTAGTTCATATTTCAAATCCCAGATAGGCTAAAGCACGAATACATTATACTGTAACGTATACTGTCATTGTGCAGTGTCTATCCTCAAATGCATTTGTGATCTCTCTGGTCGAGGTCTCTCCCGATATAAAGTTAGTTAGATTCTTCCCTTTTCGTTCCCACATTCCAACGACAGAATAGTCATCAACGTACCAGAAAAGAGCATCATGTGCTGATGGTTTCTGGGGATCTTCGGACGACGCTTCACGTTCAACAGCAACGACAAGGGGTACACGTGTGCGGCGCGAGCAATCACGATCACAGCCTGAAATGAACGTGTGGAAAATTCGACGGAGAGTTCGAGAAATCGAATCATTCGAAAATCATACCAGCGCCGCTATCACGAAAGCAAAGTCCCAGTTGAGACTGTGCGATACGAACATCGACACGCCGATGTATGAGAAGATAAAGCTTTCAGAGAGGAAGTTAAGCACTTCGAAGAACTGCTTCGTGCGCAATTGAGACTCCTCCGACATATTGTTGTACGTGTAATGCGCCTGGCAAATACCGCAGAATAACACCGCTACGATGCCTGAAGAAGGAAGTGCTCTTAGAAGACTATCTTTGAGGATAATGAAGATTTAGATGAAATTGAAGATAATCATCAAGATCCGTGTTATTATCAGATAGAACCTATCTATCAATAATCGTGTAACCTTACAAATGCTTGCGTTAAACGAAAGCTTACCAGTCATTTCGACGAATTCAGCGAGCAGAAATGAAACATATGATAGAAGAAGAAAGAGAGACGTTTCGAGAAGAGGATAATCGGCTATCTTGGTGAACTTGGTCAGCAAAGCGCTCGAGCACCCTACCACCGCACCTAATGTGAACGAACCTGAAAATAATCCATAATTAATAATCCCACCATGAGACATTTGTGACAGTTGCCGACCGAATAATATCGTGAAGAACCGTATGATAGCACTTAATAGCGCTGGAATATCGAACGTCAAGTTCTCGCTTTGGGCCGATGGAATATACTGATCGATAGTTCTGAAAAGAGACAGAAAATTGAGTAAAGATAGGTGAAGGAGAAAGAGCGCAGCGAACCCGGCGAGAATGATGGCGACGGCATCGTTCAGCACGCTCTCGCCGAACACCAACGCGAACATGTCCGACTCGACTCCCATGTCGGAGAATATCGCCAGTACCGTCACTGAAAACAATCGTATACCATCTCTGTCATTTTCTCTCTCTCTCACTCTCTCTCACCATCAAATACTACACGTGCGCGCTAATTATCTAAGCGAAATTTATTCTTCTATTTCATTTTTTGGACAGTNAGATAATAACAAACTTAACTGTCTTGAATCTTTCTTAAGCCATCGCACGATTCGTGAAATGAGTATAATATAGCATGTTCAGCTGTGATTCAAACCCTATTCTGAGACGGCGAGAAACCGGACTCTCTAAGGCGGGGAGTTTCGGAGACAGGGGGAATTCCCCGTCTCTATTACAACCTATTACTCACCGTAGAAAAGCGTGAGACCGGACTCGTGAATGAACCGAAACCGTCGATGTTTGAAGAGCCACACGGTGAGCACGGCGACGACTAGCAAGAGAGTGTAGACTAGCAAAGAGAGACTGTCGAGGCGATGCAGTGCGAGGGCTTTGTTTTCCGCCGCCTTCTCCAGGTCGCCGGCCGCCTCTTCTTGTTTGTCCGCAGTCGATTCTTCGGCTGCGCACATGGTCGCCGTCCACAAAACGACCCATAATACTTTCCTCATGGCGACTTTTGTCATGGCGGCGGCGGTCAGAAACCAACTCTCACCATCTCAACTGTCTACAACAGACGGACTCGCGTCTGGCGTGACTAAACAGCGATCGGAGTAAGTGACGTTTACAGTGTTTACAATCGACTGGCGCGGTGAGTCGCGTTCGACGTTTGTTGCAAGTGCGGACAGTTTGGCGAAACCTGCGGAGGTAGACACACAGTCAGCGGCGTATAGTTACGATCGCATCAGCAGGATCTGACGTCGATGCAAATCGGCGGTGAAAAACTTTATCGATTTTTCAACAAGGCGAACGCTTCATTTCTAGCGCCATGCGCGACGGTGGAAACATCTCAGAACGCAAACACGCGGACTGATTAGTTCGTGTATATGTGTGCTGGCTGTGATGAGTGCAACCGGCGGCCTTGTAGGGAACATTTCTCCGACTGAACGTCGTCCTTATACAGCGACAAATTCAGCTACAGCGTACAGTCGGTACGAATGAAAAACGCAGTAATAATCAACATCAATGCTCATTTTCATCGGCGAACAATCGAGACAAAACAGCAGCAAGAAAAAGAAGACACCGACCACTATGATCCTCGAGAATGGTTCCTAGCAGGCACGCGTAGTAAAAGAGAGAGAGAGAGAGACGAGCGAACAGAAACAGAAAACATGCGAGGTGGCGCGCGACAACTGTTCGATAATCATTCGGCATCGATCAACTGCTGCCGACGACGACGACGACAATGGACAATGGCCGACTGCGGCGTGACATGAATGCGACGACGGACAGGCGATAACCGCTCAACGAATGAACACGAAACGAAAAATACTTATTTTGTCGCATCAACCGACCACCGTCGACAGTCCGGTCAATGGTTTTCATGATTATTCAAGATCACAACACCAACGACCACGCAATCACAGCGCATACGTTTTCAATAAGTTTCTTTTTTTGCCAAATTTTCGGGTTTTCCACGTCGGGAGGGGGAAGGGAGAAGGAGGAGATGAATGGGAGGAGGCGGCGCACTCGACGCCAGTCGCGATATGTTACCATTTGCAGGACGACGCGAAAATAACGCGAGCGATCTACTACGAGAACACGCGGCTCCCGACTGACAGAGGACGAAGCGGTCAAAATCAGCAACAGGAGAAGGCGAGGAAGCTAGAAATTGGCTTCGAAGTTGGCCATGAGCTCCATGTGCGAAGTGAGGTCGACGCCGTTGGCCATGGCCTCGCGCTGTCGACGCTCCTGCTCCTGCTGGCGCAGCATCTCGCGCTGAAGGGCGATGCCATTCTCGTCGGGGGTGTTGGTATTGGCGCTGGCGGTCGGTTTCGCGGCGGTGCTCTGGCGGGCACGCTGGAGCATCTCATTAGCCTCGCGTTCGGCCTTCTGTTCGTCGGCGAGCCGCATGCGCTCCTTCTCCTCCAATTCCTTCTGCCGCTTGCGGGCGTCCTCTTCCCTCTTCAGCTGCTTCCTCTGCAACAACATACGCGTTCCACTCTGCCTATCCATTTCAAGCAAATCAACACTCACCCGCTCTTCCTTATCTTTGGCTTGCTTGCGGAACTGTTCGAAGCTGGCCGTCGTGGTCACCTTGTTCAACGGACTAGGCTTCGGCTGACCGAGCGCCGCCAAGGAAGACCACGACGAGGCATTCTTGATGCTGGTGGCGCTGGTGGGCGGCTTCGAATCGCAGCTGTCATCGCCGTCTACAAAGGAGATTAATTGTCATTGTCTGCGGATTGATCGGCAATCGTGGAGGTCATAGGGAAACTTTGGTCACCTCTAGCCGAAAGTACTCTATCATATATTATTTTAGCCAACTATGACAAGCTGGCTGCGAATCTTATCTGCCTACATTGTAATTAATTTTCCGCTTGTCATAGCTAGCTGAAAACATTATTTGGTAGTTTGCTTTCGGTTGGAGGTGATGCAGTTCCTCCTTCAATGACGTTAAATGAAAAGAAAGATGTACCTGGTGAGGACGACTTTTCCTTGCTGTTTGAGCGGGGGTTGTCATCGCCGGGCAGCAGTTGGTCGAGAATCGTCGACGAGGCGGCCGTGGGGAGGTCCTTCGAATCCGTAGGGGACATTTTAGGCGGGCCATTGGTCGACGCCTTCTTGGGCGCGGCGGTGGCAGTGTTGGAGGGAGCGGAGGGCTGACGCGGCAAGAGACTCGCCGCCGAGGAGTCGCGCTTCTCCTCTGCACACACACTCACAGGGTCAGTGATCACCAACCAAGCAAGAGTCAGCGAAGTTTACCTTTGGCGAGATGAGACGAACCCAACTGCGGGAAACTGACCACCGGCGGACTGCTCGACCTGACGGGCTGAAATGGACTCTTCGTAATTGAACGATTCAATTGAGACGTCGCAACGGAGCGTACCGGCGCGGGTGGAGGCGACGCTTTCTTACGTCCCGGCGTTCGCTCTGCAAAGGAGAGATACGCGTTAATGTACGCTCATGCAAGAGTCAGTCCAGCTGTTCTGCGTTCTGCCACCTCTACCGTGTCTAACTATGAGTGATTTTATAATCTGCGGGCGGTTTGGACGACGGACCACTGTTCGATACGATTCAACTTTTTTTACGATCGCTTATTAAACGATGAACACGAGAGATTTATCTCAACAAAAACAGATGATAAAGCGACGGCGCGCCGATGAAAAACAATACACGTTGAAGGTGTTAACAACGCAGTTAAGAACGAAGCGCACCACTACAACAGAGCAGCAATGAATGATTGTACAATATCGACATTCTGACATCCCTGTACACTACTACTGTTGCCAAAGGCAGAATATATAAAGCAACCGCCGCTGATCGAGTATATATTACTAGCAATTGCATTGTGAAACGAAACAAAAAGAAGGTGTCTAAACTATTCGAAAAAAGACTCTCCACACAGTGTGTCATGCATAGACAGGCAGTTGATTGTGTGATACGTAATAGCGGCCGGAAAAAGGGGCCACGATTAAGTATATGATGATGTAATAAAAAATAGACAGCGACAGGGGATGTCGACACGCACGAATGATCGATCTATGAGAAGATTCACAATGGCCTGACTGCGCGTGGCGCCTTTCTTAAGACCGCACAAATACGAACAGCAATTATCGTACAGAAAAAACGGAAGCGACCATCGTGAGAGATTCGCCAACAATTGAGAACCATAACCACAATTCCAACCAACGACCGCTTAACGCCATGCGCGACGGCCAAAGAGTGCAAATTTCCACCGCCGTTACTCAAAGTCAATTTGGTCAAAGTTTAGTTTAGCAATTGGCCAGTCGGGTCTGTGGGCGAAATGCGCTCGCTGACCAATAGTAGTATGTATGTATGTATATGAAGAGGAGTAGGTAGGTGGTAGGATGGATGAGTACGAGGCGGTAGGTAGGAGCAGTCGAGCAAAAAAGAAGAGAGAAAGGCAACCTCGTCGCAGGTCGGTCCGCGGCTGGGCAGCGTGTCCGCTCGACAGCAGCACCGTCGACAACCGGCTGACTCGCTCTCACTCGCTCATCATCATCATCATCATCATCATGAGAAGCGGCGGCGGCGCGCGGATAAAACTCGTTGGTTGCACTCAGTGGTCCGTCGTCCACGTCGTTTCACATTCTAGCTCATCATCATGATCATAAACGCCGTCCAGTCTCGGCCTCCCCCGGCTACTCACTGCTCATATTATTATACACATTCGACCGAAGCAAGCAACGAAAGACGAGGTTATCGCTGGATCAACGGCGGATCAATAATAGGAGGTGGGGAGAGATGCCCGCCCCAGCTCGGCAGTCAGTTCGCGCTGTAGCGACCATCGTCTAACCTGACTCGCTGTCCGAAGAATCGCTCGACGAGCTGTCTGAGCTCGAACTGTCGGACGAGGACGAATCGCTCGACGCCGAAAGGTTGCCCGGCGCTTGACCCTTATGATTTGTCGACGACGGCGCCATATCTGCAACAATACAAAAAACGCGTTAAAGTACTCTTTTCCAATCTTCTTCAAAGTTTTCAATCAAAAAGAAAGATGCAAAGAAACTACTGTATAACGCCAACTTGAGCGTGTCTTTAGCACAGATTTCATTCAATGAAAGCAACTCAGGGGTTTGGTACAGTGAGAAGTTACAACGATAAAAACGCCGGAGGACTAACCTTTTTTGTTCTTAGCGCCTTTCGCCCCCGACGGCTGAGATCCGCCGGCGACAGGCCCGACTTGCCCACCGAGATCTTGAATCTTTTGCTCCAGCTCCTTCTTCTTCGACTCCAAATCCGACTTGTTCTTCGGAGCTAAAAAGATTGGGAGTGAATGCAAGAGTGCCTTTTTGTTAATAAAAAGACTCTTACTGTAAGGCTTTCGGGGCTTTTTCCTGAGACACGAAGCGACGTACGCCTCCAACTCGCGTAGTGTGGCCGGTTTAAGAGTTTCGAAATCGATTTCGATCTCTTCGGGATTGAAATCCTTGAGAGACTCGCGCGACTCGATGATCTGTACAACTCGGCCGAGTCGCTCGCCTGAAAATAACGTGGAAGTGTAAGAATTGCGGTCATTAGTAAGGATATATTTAAAAGCTGCGTTAGCAATGGAGGCGGGCAGTCATCCCACCCTCGAGATCGAAACAACGCGACTTGGACGATTGCTTGCAAGTTCTTGTTAATTGTAAACGGGACATGAAACGATTGAAACTGCGGATGAACTTCGATCGCGATTAATCCGTTTTAGTATGTTATAGCCCGAGCGCGATTAGGTTATGCAGTCAATGACGTACATGCACACCTTGCCCAGAACGCCGGGCAACAAACAACTACACCAGCCTACAGTGTCAGAGTTTGAAATCAAATTAACGTCCCATTAAAAATTGGAATAGAAACATATCATTGCACATGGACACATAATGGAAATGAAGCGTACCGGGCAAGCGGTTTATGTCAAGCGACAGCTGTCGCTTCTCCTCGTATGTCATGGGCTCGGCGCTGTGCTCGTCGTCGGTGTCGAAGTCGTAGTCGCGCTTCTTGGCGGCGGCGGCCGACTCTCCCTTGGGCTTGTTCTTCGAGCCGGGCTGGCGACCGCGTCGCTTCTGCTGCTGCGGCTGCAGGACGGGGGTGGCCTTCTCCTGCGGCGCGGGATGGGGCTTGACGACGGGCGACGAGGCGGAAGCGACCGAGGACGCCGAGCCGGTCACCGAAGTGACCACGTCGTTGATGACGCTGTCGGCCGAGTTCTTCGTCTTGGGCCGTCCGACGCGCTTCTTGGCCGACGAGGCGCCCATAGCGGAGGCGGCGGGGACGGGCGGGGAGGTGACGGGAGTCGTCATGGAGGGCGCCAACGGCGAGGCGACGGCGAGAAGCGACGAGGGGCCGGCGAGGAGGGAATGAGGAACGGGAGGGACGGGTAGGCCGGCCTTGCGCGCGTCGGTCCGCTTCACCTTGAGCTCGAGCAGTTCCTGCATCTGCTTCTGGAGGACGGTGACGCGAATCTGGTACTGGGCCTGTTCGGTCTGCACTTGCAGCATCTTCGCCTCGAGCTGAGTGTCCTCGTCGAGTCGGGCGTCGTACGCAGGCTCCTCCTTCACGTTCGGCGTCATCGGAGTGAGCAGGCCGCCGGCGTGGTCGACCGAGCTGGTCGAGGCGGGACTCGGCTCGTCGGGCATATTTCTCCACTTCTCCTCGAAGAACCTCTGAGAAAAGATCGCAATCAGTACAAGTAAGAAGGATTGCGAAAACGACAGAGACAACTTACCAGCAAAGTTTTGCCGTGCTGGTGAACGGGGTCGGTGGGCGGGTTATACTTGAAGCAGTTTTCGCAAACGAGACGGACGTCGTCGTAGAGCTCCTGGGGAGTGGCATATTGGCGGCCGTCCAGCTTGCGTTTAATCGTGCCCAGATCCATGGGATTCTTGATGATCTCATAGTAGTCCTGGAGCTTCAGCCCTTCGACATCCACCGGCTCCAAGAACGGCCAAGTGAACGCCTGCAACCGCATTGTTCTCGTTTCATTCTCTGCGCAAGCACGCTTTACAACCTACCTTTGTCTTCTTTGAGAAGAAATCGCTGACGACTCGCTGGCAGTATTTCATCTGCTCTGAGAACTTTCCCTTGTAGCGCGGCTTCATCTAAAACGCGGAGACAGTCAGCAGATAATTCTCAGCGCAGTTGCCTGTCAGTGTAAACGGGACATGAAACGATTGAAACTGCGGACGAATTTCGATCGCGATTAATCCGTTTTAGTTTTTTATAGCCCGAGCGCGATTAGGTTGTGCAGTCAATGACGTACATGCACACCTTGCCCAGAACGCCGGGCAATGAATAATGATACCTCCAAACTAGAGTCCGACGCATCAAAACCAGACCATCATAATCGTATTAAAGTGCCCAATATAACACTGCGTCATGAAGAGAATTTTGTTTGCGAACAGATTTGAAAAATGAGTTTTGGTATGAGACAAAAATACGTTTAGTTTTGATGCGGCAGAACTCGCAGAGAAGCGATTCTGACTGTAAAGATGAGGCTAAAGCACCAACCTGGCCGTAATCGACAAAGTGGGCGGGCTTTTTGATCGGTCGACCGGACTCTCTCCTCGTGGCTATCTTCGACGGAATGTCATCTCCAAAAGTCGTAGTAGTGTCCGCTTTTCGCTTGACACCTTTTAGCGCCTAAAATTCATGCTTATGACTCGGAACATGATACAATTGCAGCCAAATTGGACGATCGTAGTCGTAAGGATGATTTGGGATTGTTTAGTGCTCTTTTACGCCTAGCAACGTCGAACACATTCTATTCTTAGTACGACCACTCTGCAGACTAGCCCGTCTGAACGCTTGAATGGACCAAGCATCTATAATTAGTTACCATGGCAACTGTAAACGGGACATGAAACGATTGAAACTGCGGACGAATTTCGATCGCGATTAATCCGTTTTAGTACTTTATAGCCCGAGCGCGATTAGGTTGTGCAGTCATTGACACACTTGCACACCTTGCCCAGAACGCCGGGCAACGAATAACGACACCAACCAACCAACCAACCAAATCTGATGAAGAAAAACTACACCTATCATCATCATCATCACTGCATAAAACGAACACTCAACACAATACTCTGTCTTTTATTCTGAGCCAGAAGGCCCGATAAAGAACAAACTAATTATAAGAAGCCGTGGCCTAAATGATCATCAACCGTACCTTTGAAGGGATAGTCGGCTGCACAACGCCAGTAGTCATGGCTGTGGAAGTGGAAGCCGTAACCGACAATGGTTCAGCTGTCGATGTGGAAGGAGCGGGAGTGGTTGTCGTGTGAACGACGGGCGCACTGATACTTGCCTCCGACGTGAACAACTGAGACGAACTATCCGGTCGCATAACCGAAGGAGCGCTCGGCTCTCGAGGTACTGAAAAGACGCCAAATTAAAAACGATACAACGCTACTCCATTTAAGCGACAGTTCAGTTATAGTTCAGCAGCATATATGAGAATGGCAACTATAAACGGGACATGAAACGATTGAAACTACGGACGAACTTCGATCGCGATTAATCCGTTTTAGTTTGTTATAGCCCGAGCGCGATTAGGTTATGCAGTCAATGACGTACATGCACACCTTGCCCAGAACGCCGGGCACTGATGCTACAATCCAGTGCATTAAACCCAATCCCATCATTACCGCACTAACCCTGCGTCTTAACCAGAATCAAAATATTTGAGAGATCGACTAAATGTCAAGGTGTCAAATGGTTTAGGTTCGAGGCCCGACGAAAGGCAGACGCCTACAGCACCTTGGACAGTGGCGTTGTGGAAACAGTCTAACACGAAAGCGGTAGAGCTACCTCTAGCGGCCACTAGAGGGCGCGCGCTCGGCGGCTTCTTCAGCTTGCCGCGCTTCGCTGACGGTCGCGAAATCTCCACTTCCTGAAAGCAAACGTGTAAACTCCAAGAGTGACGTCATCGTTCCGCAGTCAGTCATCATATCCTCTAAACACAAGCATCCATCTCCGTCACAATCAGCCGCAAAAAAGAGAAATCAATCGTCTTCGACGACCTCTGGCGGTACAGTCTTGATCTTCTCGCGGTAGAGATTTTCTAGATTTCTGCACATGAGCGTAACGTCATCCTCGTTCTGGTTGAACTTGTAGCAGTTGGAGAACACGAGCTCAAAGTCCTGCAAAGACAACGCAAACGTGTCTCACTTACTTCTGGTGGCATATTCGCCATTTTGGACAGGAATAGCTGCTCGAGACCCTTGGCCATGCCGACAATTCCAAAATGCGGCGGGTTATACGTGTAGCAATTGTTGAACATGGTCATAAAGTCCTACAAGAGCACCGTAACCGCCCAGTCATCAAGGTAGTCGATATTATCATTCAATACTGCGAGGCACTACTACCACTACCCTGAACGTAACGTCGACCAACTCACACCGGAACCGAAAACGAACCAGCCAGACATACAGACAGACAGAACAAACGCATAACAGTAGCGGTAAGTTCTTATTAACCATCACCTTACAAGACATCGGGCACCTAAACTGGGCAAGGACGCTGCCTGCGCCCCATGTTTTGTAATAATGTGATGATAAACATAAACCTACTGCTGCTGTTAGGCTGTTGTATCGCGAGACGGAATCAAAGAGAAACAAGGCGACAATGAAGCGATAACAAAGAAAATAAGTCAGCCAGACAAGCGGTCGCGGCCAAAATGAGTCACGAGAAAAAGAGACAAAAAGCTAAGCGTCGCATCGCCCACTGATAGAGTTCTGAGATTGGCGACGGTGAGGGTCTCGAGCAGCTACTATGACGAGTGATCAACGATTACGACACGTCACACTCCAAGAAAACTAAATCCAAATAAATTATCAGAGCAGCGGTTCGTAATCACTTCCGGTGGTGGCGACAAATTGATTAAAGAAAATAATCATCGTAAATCATCATCATCATCAAAATGCAAGGCTTCAAATAATTTTGTCTACAGTGTTTAAATGTTATTCTCCTCCAATAGTACGGTAACTGACTGATAGAGTAATGGCCAATTTTGATCACATACGTCACAGAAGACGCTTCTCGAGCGTGTTTAAATCAGTCGAGCTAGTCGTACTATATGGAGTGAAAAAGAAAACTAAACAAATATAAACGTGCAGGGCAGTTGAGTTTAAACGGAAAAAGAGAGTAGCGAACCAACCTGCATACAATCTTTGGCCGAATAATAATAGCAGTTCTTAAGCCGCTTCTCAATCGAGCCCATGTCCATCGGTTTCTTGANAAGAGAGCAGCGAACCAACCTGCATACAATCTTTGGCCGAATAATAATAGCAGTTCTTAAGCCGCTTCTCAATCGAGCCCATGTCCATCGGTTTCTTGATGACCGCGTGGTAATCCTGAACGAAAACACGAGTACTGCTAGGCCGCAAGTGCGAGGGAAGAAAAAGTGTTTGCATACGGGCAGGTTGAGTCGTATAGAGTCGACTGGTTTGGAAAATGGCCAAGCGTGTTTATGCCGCAAGGCGGGTTTGAGCACCTCCTTCTGAATGTATTCGAGCTGATTGGTATGTCGCGTAGGCTTGCCGAGAGGGGGGATGACCCGAGGCTGAACGACGCCGTTGACGGGCTCCTGTCGAGGCGATTCCCAGCCGCCTTCGTGATGATCGTCCATCGACGGTCCGTTGCTCATCGGCGCCGCAGCCGTAGACCGCTCTGAAGCCGTCGGCGAATCCGACGGACTACCCGTGTCGATCGACAGCGCATTGTCGCCCGCCGACGGAGATCCGTTCATCGAATCGGCCGTCGTCGTCACCGCCCCGTTCTCTTCGCCGAGCATGTCGCTGAAATCAACAATACCCATCATTCTCTTCGTTTTTACTTTTCTTCTTCTTCAAAAACAATGCTCAACAAACGCACGCCGCTGATTACATCAGATAACCCTGCAAACGCTTCGACCGAGCGCGCGCGGGAACGCTAACCAGACACAACACCACACTCTGGCACTGTGCCAAACTCTACCGAACATTCTCGAATAGGACAAAACATGCGATTAAGCTTAGCTCCCTTCGAGCGCCGACTAAACAGACGCTTTTGATGGCTATTCGCGCTCTTACGCGACCCGTTAACAGCCACGCGCCGACAAATTTGACCATGACTCATCGTAGAGATCTGGAGGGCGGTTCCGACAAGTCCAATATGGCCGCCGTTGGCGCGTCTCCGCCCCCCGGCAGCGGTCTTTTTCGCCGGCCCACCGACCTGCAAGTGGGGAAAAAGCTGAAAAAACGGCGCCTACCTGTCGCCATGGTCGGGTGACGTGTCGGAGAGCCCATTTTCGGTCGTTTTCTCCTGCGAATCCATCGTTTAGAGCATCCGCTTGGCTCGGACGCAGCTCATTGGGGCGCACGCCAAACGCCGAACAATGGCCGCCGGATCGACGCTCGCCTATGTACTGAATCAGGGTCACGTGACCATCGCTTCCCGTCGCCAAATCTCGAACAAAACGACCAATATCGCACCATTTCAACTAATTTTGAAATAAAAATATGCGCAAGGGGGTCGCCCACGCTTTAAAACAGCATTTTTAACAATAACACCCCGCACTCGCCCAAAATTTCATCCAGAATGCCGGCTCCAAAGTCAAGCCAATGACCTCGTCTGCTCAACGCCCATTGGCTGTCACCCCTAGCAACCGAGGGCGTCATGCGATGCCTGCCTTTCAGCGCAACGCTTACTTGAACATCTTTCATATCGGTTCAAATGAATTATTTCTTCTACACTACTGTAGGGCGGTATTCTAAGCAGATTGGACTTGAAAAGGATCGCCCGTTTCAGCTTTACTAGTGGTTTCGTCAAAGTCGCGTAGAATATTGAATTGTTTAGATAGAACTTGTAGCGAAATGGCTCTAATTGACGGTCTCGAAGTGCACGATGTGCTCAAGATGGAGCGAGTTGGTGCGCATTCCCATATTCGTGGACTCGGTCTGTCCAACAACTTGGAACCGAGTCGCGTTGCTGACGGCATGGTCGGACAGCTGGAGGCTCGTCNGCGAGTCGGTGCGCATTCCCATATTCGTGGACTCGGTCTGTCCAACAACTTGGAACCGAGTCGCGTTGCTGACGGCATGGTCGGACAGCTGGAGGCTCGCCGGGCGGCCGGACTCATCGTCAAAATGATCCAGGCAAGACTATTTTGCTTACATACATTCGGAAAGCACACATTTTATGCAAGATTATATTATTTGTATATTTTGAACGTACAGTGAAAGTTGTTTCTACCGACACTTGAGGGACCGACAAAAATGACCGACGTTAGCGAAATGCGGATATAAGCGAAGTTCATTGTATGAGAAGCTACACTCTGGGACCGGTCGAAATCGTCGTTATAAAAGAAACGGCATTAACGAGTTCTATTGCGTGTACAACAGCTAAATAGCTAACCACCGCTTGTGAAAGCAATGAAAATACTGGCGCTTACGCAAAAGAGGAAAGAGTTGTTTTAGGAGGGAAAGATTGCTGGTCGAGCAGTTCTGATCGCCGGAGAGCCGGGTACCGGCAAGACCGCGCTTTCGATGGCGATTTCAAAGGCACTAGGCACGGATGCGCCATTCACGTCAATGGCGGGCAGCGAGATCTTCTCGATGGAAATGTCCAAGACCGAAGCTCTAATGCAGGCTTTTCGCAGGTCGATCGGCGTGCGAATCAAAGAAGAAACAGAAGTATGTTCGTAACATTTTCACATGTTTGATGTTATGATGCATACACGATGTATGTAGGTGCTAGAAGGCGAAGTCGTTCAAGTGGAAATCGACCGATCAGCTACCGGCGGTGGACAGAAAGTGGGCAAGCTGACGATGAAGACTACTGATATGGAAACTATCTACGATCTCGGGTCAAAGATGATCGAATCGGTCATTAAGGAGAAAATCTCCGCCGGCGACGTTGTTCAGATCGACAAAGCGTCAGGTATGCAACTAAGAAATTTCTCAGATGATGAATACTATACGAAAGGGTTGAATTGGAAGGTTCTTGAAACTTTGACGTTCGTGGGTGTCGGCTCACGATATACATTTCTTACTTTCCTTTGTGAGAACCGCGCGCTCAAGGTCACATATTTGTACATGACTCACTTAATCCCTTTCCGGTCTCCTAATAAACTACTGTCCATTCACACCTCCCACTCGTTCCCGCGTGTAACAACGTTATGGCGGAAACTCTTTTTTGACCTTGCAAATTTAATTCCTCGAAAACTCTAATTCAAAGGATTCAACCTTAAGACAATTTATGATTATACGACAGTGTCGAAACCTGTAAAAACGGTTGAAAGTCTAATTTTCAGGCAAAATCACTCGACTTGGACGAGCATTCTCTAGAGCCAGAGATTACGATGCTACCGGCCCTCAGACAAAGTTCGTCCAGTGTCCAGATGGCGAGATCCAGAAACGCAAGGAGAACGTGCACACAGTATCGCTCCATGAAATTGATGTCATCAACTCGCGGTCTCAGGGATTCCTCGCCTTGTTCTCCGGTACGCTTATCGGTTCAGTCGTCACTCGCTTCCGAATACACCACACACTGTTATAGGCGACACTGGCGAGATCAAGAGCGAAGTGCGTGACCAGATCAACAAGAAGGTATTGGAGTGGCGAGAGGAGAACAAGGCGGACGTGGTCCCGGGCGTGCTGTTCATCGACGAGGTGCACATGCTCGACCTGGAGTGTTTCTCCTTCCTGAACCGCGCGATTGAGGCGGACCTCAGCCCCATTCTCGTCATGGCCACCAATCGCGGCAACGTGCCAATTCGCGGCACCGACCACCGCAGCCCTCACGGCATTCCGATCGACCTCCTCGACCGCTGCCTCATCATCCGCACCCAGCCTTACTCTATCCAGGATAAAGAGGACATTCTCAAGATTCGCGCTCAGGAAGAATCTGTCGACCTCCATCCAGACGCCGTCACCATCCTGACGAAGATCACGAATCAAACTTCGCTGCGCTACGGAATGCAGCTCATCTCGACGGCCAATGTCGTTTGCACGAGACGCAAAGGCACACAAGTGAATGTCGACGACCTTAAGCTGGTCTACAAACTGTTCGTCGACGAGACGCGCAGCGAGAAATTCCTCAATGCTTACCAGCAGCATTTTGTCAACGATAATGCTGATGTTAAGTAATGACCGTTGGTGTTGTTTCACAATGTCACTTTTTTTGTGGTTGATTGCTTCAGAATATTGACATTCTCAACAAAACGAGCAACTCTCGCAGATTTGAACAAAATAAAACAGACAGCGATGTTCAAGGAGCGACCGCAGATCTGTGTCCCTAAGAGGAGATGTATCTCCTGATCATAAAATCAGTCCTGCTGACTGACAATTGTCATACGACCCACTGCTGAGTGGGGGCAGGTCTTTTGAGAAGAGCGCGTCAATTTATGTTGTATCATAGAGAACCTACACTAACCAGCGAGCAAAATATACAGCAATCTGGTCATTTTTATAACGCTCTTTGCGATACGCCGGTCGGGCGGCCCTTGAACAATACTGGAAACAACGTATGATCACAGACAGCGGAAATATCATCGTTCCTTCCGCAATTTGTCGAGCTCTTTGTTGAAGACGTCGACGAGACCGACCCGCTTGAACCTCTTCGCCTGTTCGACGGCGTGTTGTAAGCAGACAGTTTGATCCACCGGCGATAGGGTGACCAGCGTTGACAGCAGAGTCGGTGCAGATGCCGCTAAAAAGAAGTCATTAGCTTATACCTTCATCACCGATAATTGAAATCTCCAACCTGTTCCTGGCCTGCGCAATTTCGTCGTTATCTGATCCAACTTGTCGCTCATTTGGTCGGGCGTCAATGATGGCTTATCTCTCGCTTTGCGAGCCACTTTTCGCGGCGGCGGCGATCTCGACCCTCTGGTCGCTTTCGGTTTGTCCATCTGAGCTATGTGGTTAGTTTCCGAATAATTGTTCGCATGCTCGAGCGACGGCTCGCGTCCGTTTTCAACAGGAGGCCAGTCGGCAACTAGAAGCATATATGACATTAGTATAAAGCCGAAAAGTCGGCAACAAAAATGACATCAGGCGCGAGAGTGGAACCGGCTAGCTTGAAGTAATCAATACGTGAAAATAAAAAAGGCGTCGGGTAGAAACTAAGGGAATTCGGTAAAAAGAAGGGATTCCACCGATCACCCATCAATGTTCACTCGCGAATGATGCAATAAGCGGATGAATACCTTGATTGTCTGCGTTGGACGAAGAAGGCTGTTCTTCGTCGTCGATGAAAAGACTGGGTGTCGAATCAGTGTCGCTTATAACGGACTCGGTATCGGAAGCGAGGGAAGAAAGGTCATCATCGTCTTCGCCGGCGGAGGAGAGTCTTCTTCTTCTGCGGCGACGCCATTCGCGTCGGAATCCATTGGGCAACGGACCGGCCTTGCGCCTCGGCGGCGCCGACGACGACTTGAGAGACTTGGACGAGTCTCCACTCGACGATTCCGGCGTACCCGGCCTCTTCTGCTTGCTACCAGACGATGAGCCCGTCAGCAACGTTCCCTCACCGACTTCATCCACCAACATATTTTTCTATAACGCGCACAATTAGCTCTGACTGCAGTCTGGTAAGAGTTATTGTTGATATTACCGTATTAGTCCATATAGAGTTAGAATGTATACTTTAAGGGGCTCGTTTCCTTGTTCTAGCATTCTCGCGTATATAGCGAGACGATTAGCAGTCAAATAATCATATCATATGTAGTGAGTGGACGGAATGAAATACGAAGCAAAGAAAATGTAGCTGTACCTTGTCGAGTTTGAAGGGATTTCCAAAAGCATGCTGGCGGATGGCCTGCGGCTCGACTTCACGCAAAGGCGCTTTACCCGTCAACTCGAGCTGTTTCACGTAATCCTGATATATTCCCATCAGGCTCACCGGAAGATTGTGCAAGTCTTCTGCAAGCGCAAACACTATCCACCTGCCTCGCTTCAAATGTATGATTGTACAAACCGGCGTGTTGTAGTTTTAATCTCGTTCCCGGTCGACCGCCTTCCAATACAGGGATTTTAGTGTCCTTTAGCTGCTGCTCCAAGTTGATGCGCATTTTGCGCAATTGATCAATGAGCTTTTCACGCGGGATGTCGAAGGGATTGCGAAATAAGGCGGACGGGCCCGGGCGATTGGACGACTCGGACAGAGCGACCTGAATAATGAAGCAATGGTTAGCGATTGCACAGCTGTGAATGACAGATGGATTATTGCGAATGACTCATTCTACCCACCTTGAAGCCGTGAAACTCGTTGACGTCGCCCTTGAGCGCTTGGACGGTTTCGGCAGTGGCATTGTTGAGCAGCAACTGGAGCTCGGGCCGCGAGGTGAGCGAGACGGGGTTGCGCGGCTTCACCGCGACCATTTCGGGTCCGGTGACGGCCGTCGTCGCCGGCAATCGGCTGCTGACCGCCTGACAAGCGCGGTCGATGTCGTCGCGAGCGTTGTGCTTGATTTTCGTCAGGTACGACAGCACGCCGTACCCGTACTGCTGATCGCTCTCCGGCATCACCGCTCCCAGGTTCATTCTTTGTAGCGCTTTGCGCAAGGGCTGAAAATCGATTGCTTTAAAAATAGGCTCTCATTTCTGTCTCCAATGCCGTAGATGGTAGTAAATATCACTAATACACATTATTTTGAAACTTCTAATGAAAAATTGAAGCATTCTTACTAGATTAAATATTGCCGAGGCCAGTCATATGACTCTTAAAATGATTTTCTATATTCGTCTTACAAATACCACAAATCCTTCACGAAAGAAGAGAGATGCAGCACTCACTTGAAAGTAATAGAAGGGAACAGTCTTGAGATACTTGTCGAAGCGCTGCTTCCACAACAGACTCGGTCGTCCCTTGGAGACTTCCTGCTTGGCCTCTTCGAGTAATGGCAGGAGCACGGGGTAATTGTAAGGCATGATAACGAGGTTGACAGAAGTGACGGTTGACGACGCCTTCAGATACCCGAATGGAAAGCCGAGTCCTTCGAATCGACCGCTGTTTGACACGAATACCTGCAAACATGCGTTTTTCCACTATTCCTCCAGCGGTTAACATTCTCGGTCGGTTTGCATGCTTTGAGTATAAGAATTAGCTCTGCATCACGTATGACATATCACAACTATAGTATGTAGTATGAAATTGACCAGTTATTCACATACCTGCCAGCAATAGTTTGGCTGTTTTCGATCGAGAATAAACTGAGTTAGCGGCGACGGCTCCAACTCGTACTTGTCGAAGGGAAATTCGTGACAGACGAGCGGCTCGCACGGCTCACACCGAAACTGCAATACTGGATGCGCCTTGCGAAGAGGCTGAAATTTCTCAATCTTATGCGTCGCATACTGGCAACTCCGCAGGGCGGTCATATCTTGTCAAATAGCCGTCAACATTTTCAACCGCTCCTTGTTCACTAGGACACTTTTTTAAAAGAGAAAATGATATATAAGAGAATCTCTCATTCACATTACAAGAATTGCAAGAATGCGGGAAAGATGCGAAACAAGTTCGACGCGGGAATTCGTCATTAAAATGTTCAATCGAGTGTTATCAGCGACGGAAAGCAGTACGCACCAGAGTTGAGGTGACGGTTTCGGGCCAGAAGGCTTCTGGAATGGGCCAGTGACCGGGATAGGCTCGGGAAGCGCGAGAGATGAGCATGCATAGCTGCTGATGCCAGGCCGGCGTTTCCTCGCCATTTACTTTCACTTCCTCCTTTACATCTTTCGCCAAAGCGAATCCATTCTCTACCACGCCGTTACTGCCTATTCTCTCTGAAACATACCCCCTTTTCACATCGGCTACCAAAACACGCATCGATACCTTCGTGATTGGCGATTAGCGGGACCGGGTCAGCACCGTACTTCTCCAATTTCACAACTACGCCTTGCTGCAGCAACTTCTGCACAAGCGACTCGATGCAGTAGTAGAGCATTTTGTGCGAAGTTATGCAGTACGATCGGCCTAAAAATAACCATAGTTGGTAATGTTTATCTTGCAATCGCTTGGCCAAGACAACAATAACCTACCGCCAGTCGCAGCACACATGGCGTCAATAGAGCCGCTGTCGGTCGGCAGCGCGGATCCGGGAATAAACTTGGTCTTCGGCGCGTGTCCCGGCAGTCGCAGTACCAGCGAGAAGATTCGCTGATCCCACCGGAACGGCTCCTCCGTCAACTCGTTGCCGATAGCCGTCGGCTTTGACAGTGCTATCTTTAACAGCGCTAATTAGTAAAATACACGCGATGACGTCATTGATTGAGCCACCTCGTTCGTCGTTCCATTCGTCGTGAGCGAATTGCCATCTGTGATAGCGATGATGATAGCGGGCTCGAGGTAGTACGGATAACGGCCGCATCCGTAGTTGTCGATGCCGCTCTGCATGCGATTAAGATTGAGGAAGCGCAACGACTCGCCGAGCGCCGGCCCGAACGTCGTCAGCCCCCTCGGCTTGAGTCCCTTGAGCTGCTCGTGGAAGATCGCCTGCCCCTCTCGCCAGCCCGCCTGCAAGTCGTCGATTATGCACCTGATGATAGACTGTTGCGCTCATGCACGCATCGTGTTGGTGTCTGCGCTTTCGAAGAACGCGACACAAAGCAACGTGAGTGCATTGCATTCTGCTTATGTCAAAAAGCATTTCTCGTCATCATCACCTTCACGTTCTTCGGAAACTCTTCCAACGTCATCAGCATGTAGCGATCACCTCGGGCGCTCGGATCTCTCGCGCGTTGCTGAAAACGAACGTATACTTCCGTGCTGTTTGAAATTGGCGCGCTCCTGGTGGCCGCCGACCAAAGCAGTTGTCGACCCCCAGTCGACGGCATCGATTTACCTTAAGAAACGTCTCCACCGCTGCTTTGGCGAAGTCTAGCAAGGAGGTGCCCAGGTACGACTTCTGCGCCATCGAGGCGCTCGTGTCGACCAGGAAAAGTACGATGGTCATCTCGGGGACGCTGTAAGGCCGCTATACGGGTAAAAAAGGCGCCTACATCGGCACGCATTCGCCGCGGCTACGATCCCTCACAATGACTGCTGCCTCTGCGTCGTCCCTTCATAACCCGGCCAGACCACGTCGGACGCGCGCTATTGGCCAGATTCGAGGGGCCGTCCGCTTTCGTCAACAACACGAGCATGCGCGTCCCGTGGCAGTAATTCGAAACCGCCTATTTTCCGCCGACTTCGAATCACGGAAACGACGGCGTAGTGGTGCAGTCGCGCGCTAGTTGAAATCTCGCTTTAGAATCAGTTTTTTGTAGATTATCATCAAAATGCGAAAGATGTAGTTGCTGTGGTAGGGCTAGTGATGGCGTCTGATATCAAAAAGAAGAAGATAATCCTAGATTTCCGTCTTAATTCCGTTTTCTCTTGCAGCTCGTACGATCGATCCGAGTTCTGCTGGCGTAGAAAGCGACTATGGTTCCGCTGGGAACTGGTAATGGACGAATTGTGCAGAAGATGCCAGCCGTGGTGTTTTCTGACGATGAAGACGACTCGATGGCGTTAAGACCGCTTCCACCGGTGCCAGAAAACCGCGGCCCGCCCGTTATTCCGCTGGCCACGCTGATCGACTTTGCCGTACAGAAGATTTACCACGAACTAACCGTACTATCGGAACTGTACGTTTTTATTTTCCTGTTCTCTTACTTTCTTCGATTTTATTTTGTACAAGTCTTTTATGGGTTGGTCTCTTTAACTAGCTAATTTTTCAAGAAACAAAACCTTATGCTCTGCTATCTTATTCTAAAGTAGTTGTTCCAAGCATAAATGTTACTTTTGCAGGTTGCCCAAAAAGTTGGACGCCGACCGAAAGATCAGCATTGTTGAATTTGCTCAGGGAACTCGTCTCTTGTTCATTAAACTGCTCGCAATAGTCAAATGGGTGAAGGCGGCGAAGAAAGTCGACACCTGCACGGTAAGCATACTGCACCAGTAGGAACAATTTCATCGAATCATTAATCGGAACTTTAGGCGATCTCGCAGTTTCTCGATCAACAGGCGGTTTATTTCGTCGACACTGCCGACAAGCTTGTAACTCTCGCCCGCGATGAATTGATTCATGCCCGGTTTGTTTATTACTTCAAGCGAGCTCCTTTATTCGCGTCTCTTTCAGAATACCTGCGTTTCAAATACCGTCGGCCGTGGACGTTTTGACGATCGGCCAGTATCCGAGACTTCCCGTCTGCATTAAGGTGCTCGAATAAGCGGCTGTAGCTAGCATTCTTGCTTATACCACTGCATTTTCTAGTCACGATTCCTGGTCGAAGGCGCACTGACCGATCGGGAGCAATCGAATGTGCTCCGAAGACTCAACCAAGTGATTCAGTATCGAATAGCGTCGGCGGCGCGAAGTTTGCCGGCACGAATCAAGGAGGTTGTCATTCGAAACGGAATGGTATGCGAGTTATTTTTGCACTCCTGACGCCAGTGAGCCCCTTGCTCTTTAGGTGACTCTGGTCGTTCCCGGCGAGTTCGAAGCGTCGCTCACTTTGCTCGGCGAGTTGCCGACCACCCCATGGACGCTGTTGAATATTAAGGCACTGGTGGAAGACTACGACATCGGCTACGGCACAAATCTCGTGCATCCGCTGCAAATCCATTTCATCCACCAAGTCGCTCAAGCGCGCATGTCAGCCGCTGTCGAGCCGATCACCGAGCTGTACAACGTGGTGCACGCGTTCGCGCAGAGTCTCCAGCTCGACTTGCTGTACTGCCAGACGTCGGCGTTGATCGCGCAACGCCTGCGCAATTACGTCACGATCGAGAAGTACGTGGAGACGAAGGAGTTGGTCGTGTGTTACTGGCAGCAGCAGCGGCCGACGACGGGACGCTCGGCGTACCAACGCCAGACGGCGGCGCAGGCGTCGAGCGCGTCGCAGTTTAAGATCTGCATCGGAGCGGATGTGGGGAATCCGAGCGGGGGCTTGAAGGTGCGCCACGTGCCGGCGACTGCGACGGATCTGCCCGATTTGGACGATGCGTCGGGAAGACTGTGCATAGAGCGGCTCCTCAGCGAGACTGTAGCGGTGCGCTGTCGTCAGCGCCTCGCTCGACTCCAACAGCGACTCGGCGCGCTCACCGGCGAACGCCCCGCCATGACCGGCGACGCCATGCCGTCGCTCACCGTCGCCCTCCTCGGCGCCGGCGACTCGCACCCCGACGAACTGCTCTCCGTCGCCGTCAACATGTTCTCCGGCCTCGTGCTCGCCCGCGTCCCTGCCCTCGGCCTCTCGAGCGAACTGCGCGACTTGGAGCGGCTTTTGAACGATGGCACACCATGNGAAGAATTGGACAGGAGAGGCATCCACTATAGACAAGTCGAGACGGAGCCCGTCGTCGGCGGGCTCAGGCTGCGTATTACTAGGTACTTTGCTGTTTTTTCAACGAGCCACCTGCGGTTGCGTTCATTTTCGTTCATTGTGCCACTTTGATGCTCATCGCGCGATCGATCATTTTATTCGACCTCGAAATTACGAATAATTCAAGAATTAGGACCCGAGCGTCTTCTTCAAGTATCCAGTTGAATTATGCATTCTTTCAAACAGTCCATTGGGAAATGGAAGAAATATTTTGGACACGTTCAACGTATCAGCTGTCTAAAAGTGCTGTTCTCTTCAGTTTCGGCGACACAGTGGAGGAGACGGGCGACGACTTCTTCGAGAAGCTGGTTAGCTGTTGTATGCGACTGGACGTGCGCGCTCATCGCGTCACCGCCACCTTCGAGTGTCTTTTCGCCGATCCGCCGCTCTTCGGCCAGGATGCTCGCGTCGACGCCAACGGCCGCTGGCCCACCCATCGCACCGTCGTCAGCGACGTTGCCCTTCCCAATCCGTCGACCGCCGGCGATTTCGTCTCCATCCTCGTCGATCGCGTCCTCATCTACTCCAAGCTCTACTCCCCCGTCAAGCGCTTCGCCGTCGCTTTCAATCGCGGTCTCGACAAGCACGTCAAGGTGGGTAGAGTTTGCATTCGGCACTTCTTCGCCTGTACTATGCCTTTTACCCTTTCATAAATAATCACCTTCTGTGACGGTGACGGGGCAAATAATCCCCCGCCAACTTATTGCGCCTCCCTCCCTCTGAACTCGGGCTGAATTCTTATCCCACACCCTTTGCCCGTTAAGGCATTGGAGCCTCTTCAGTCGAACGAAATTCCGGCTCTAACCTCGCTGAGATCTTTGCAGATCTGCGCGTACACGTATCACAAGCTCGTGTTGGCGTACGGACCGAACTATTCGCTGTTGTTGACGCTGAATTGGCGCCATCAAGACAGACAGTTCCACCTCTACTTTGGCACCATGCCGAGCGGCGATGGCAAGGCGAAGGGGAATCCGCACACGCTAATGACCGCCCTACTGACGGCGTCATTCAACAAGCGGCAGGATTTAACTCACCTCGTCCAGCTGCTAATTGATACTGCCACGCCGTTGTCGGCGCTGTACCACATGGTGCGAATGCGTCTGCAGTTTAACAAGTACCATGCGATCCAGCCGACGCCGGAGACCAATTCCAACTTGCCAATGTCGTTGCACAACTGTTTGATTCCGGTCAGCGAGACAATCGTGCGACTTGTGTTCGGCGTGGTGACTCTGGAGTTCATATTCTTGTCGGGCAACCGCGTGGCCGTACGCGACGCATCGCGCGCGCCCTGCGCCGCCGGACTGCACATATTTTGGAAGCAGTTCTCCCGCGCCGACTTGCTCATCGACACGATTGACAACGACGACAGCCAGCCGCCCACGGACACCAAGTTCTCGCAGCTGACTTCGCCGGCCACGCAGCCGACCCCTTCGCCCGCCGCCAACGTCGCTACATTCCCTGCCACACCCAAAGTTGTGCCTTCTCCCATGAGCGCCATGCCCGGCAGTGTCGGCGGTCAGTTTCGTTCCTCTGCTTTTTATGTTGTTGATAGTGCTCTTGTCCGCCACTCTCTTGCCATCAACTTCTACTGTTTCACTTTTGTAACGATGCTTTTCTAATCAAACAGGACACTTTCCAAGTCAAATTCTGCAATTTTTAGAGTTTGTTTTACAGAATAGTGTTTAATTTGATTTGAAAAGCGTCTAATTTAAAGTGGGAAAGGTTTATTGCGAATGATCGGTGCACGCGATGTGATCAGTGCGAGAAGAGTATTGTTGTTTTCAGAGTCGGAGAACAACCCGTCTTACCCGAGCTCGGTCAGACCGACGGAAGCGGCGTTGACGGCGTCGCGCACTCCTGTGCTCATCGATCACGAGGCGTTGACGACGGTCACTCGGTGCAGGGACGACGGGAGCTGCCCACTCGACGATTACTTGTTCGGCGTCGCCTTTCTCCTTAAAATGGCGCCTATATTGCGCGCCTCTGCGTATGGTGATCACCAATCGCAGCGAGATCAGGGACAACAAGCGGTATTTCCTTTTCGACTCTGCTCTTTATGTTGTTCCAATGTCTTGCCTATCTTAGATTCGAAATCTTCAAATCGCCCCCGATTCCATCAAATTTCACGCGATTGGCTCGAGCGTGGATGCGGAAGGCCATCAAACAACATGGAATGTGACATATCACATCTTCCTCGAGCAGTCGGCGGAGTCGGGATTAGCGCTGCGGATGAAACTGGACTTTTGTAAGTTGGAATGTCGCCAGTTGGGTGCAAAGAGGTAATGTGTGGATATATGTTTAGCTGGAACGGATACGCCGGAGGAGCACGATATAGCGATCGCCGAAGAGTACTTCGTGCGCTTCGTCGCCCCGCTGTTCAGCGAGCACGCCATCGTCTCCTTCGTCTCTATCTGTCGCCTGACGTCCAAGGGCGTGTTTGCTGCGCTCGTACAAATCATGGCCTCCCAGATGGTTCGTTGTCTTGTCTTGATCCTGGCTTGCTCATCGATGTGATCGTTTAGGAAACGCAGCCTTCCTCTCCCAGCGCCATCTGGCGCGTCAGCTTGCAGCTGATAACCTCCAATGCTCCGCGCTGCGGCGTACAGATCGACCTCAAGGGCGTCAATTTGCTCATTTGCGTAAGTGCCGCCATTTTTTTGTGATTTTTATAAAAATTGACCCCTATCTGTGACGTTTTTACGTGACCCCTGCCTAAAAATATGTGTGACCGCGCTTTGACTCGCCAGTTACACAAAGTACACAAAGCCAAGCGACAGCCGTATGCATTCTGGTCGTGTTTTGACGGGACCGGTCGAGTTAGAAACAAACATCCTCGTCATTTTTTTTTGGTTTGTAAAAACCACTGCGAGTGGCAGATTGAAATGGGCCCGCTGGCGGGGCGATGCGACGGCGCTGTCGTCAAAAATGCATTGACGCGCTCATAGCTCGATATGGAAGATTGTTTACGTTAGGCACCCTAAATACTTTGCGATACTGCGCGATGCGTCACGAAGTCGACCGTACACGTAACTATACGAGAACTTTGCAGATCAAATTGCGACCGACGCATCAAAACGACCTGCGAGCTTCGGAGCCCCTATCGATACCCCTCATCTACACTATTCAGCAAAACTCCATCAAGACTGCCAACAGTGGTGGTAACAACGCCGAGCATCCGGCGAACCAAATGCTCCTTATGCAATCCAAAGCCGCACAAGCTGTCGGCGATTGTTGCATTTGGATGGCTGTCAGGCATCTCATGGAACGCTACGAGCATCGGCGATAAATATTTTTTGGTTACCTTGATCTGCATCGCATTCACTTGTGTTCGTGTTATCGTATTTTTTTCCTTGCGCGTGTGATGATCAAGTCTATCGTGTTCGATTAAAAAACCCCTTGTAAACATTGCAAATGGAGCGACTCAGGCGTTGGTTCAAAGTCTTTTCGTATCAGACTTTGAGCTTTTATTCAACAGCCTCGGCAGCAGGTGTCGTCATCGTTCGGTTTTAAACGATGCTAGTTG